>JAGKTI010034996.1:0-11348 GCA_018397915.1 Birgus latro | reverse complement strand
ATAATATATATAATCACTCTGTTCTACTCACCTCAAGAAAGGTGCAACTTTACTAAAGGGGCTAATGGAAGCTGGATTATGGTAAGGTGTAGATTAGTAGACTTTGGGCCAGATTTTCATGGGACAGGCAGGCATCCTAGCACCTCTTCTTTATCAGTTTCTGTATATGGCAGATTTGTCTTCTTTGTGTTATTAATGAAATCTGTGGTAAAATCAAAATAACCTACTGTATATACCTTTTAACAAATTACCCAAATGTAATATGCAAATAACTTGGAAAAAGGTGCTTGAAACTCTCCAGACCCATGAGAATATTGCTAGGGATAAATCTTACAGCTATTTTCTTAAAACATGGTTTCCTAGCCTCAGGCCCCTACACCTTAAAAGGGTCATAAAGGATTGGCTGTTATTGTTAACAAAGTAGTCAACTAACCAGCAAATCCCACAATGAAAATAAAACATGAATGGTTTCTATATCTCTCCTGAGTGCTCTTTGTAACATGACAAGCAGGCTAGCCACATCTATCTTTATACTGAAACTGTTTCATTGAGAGCTTACAGATACCTTTACCTGCTCAGAATCTTTTTTTTTTTTTTACCTCTTCAGTATGGTCACTTTTATTAAATTTTTTCTATCATCTACTTTATTTTGCTACCACCAAATGATTTTCTCCAGCACATGGCAGACTCTCACAGATTATAAATAATCACAGTTATTTCCTTCAATGAGTTTTTTTTTCTCTCCTGTTGTTTTACAACTTTAAGATGATTTTGTTCAAATTCATGAAATTTCTTGTAGTGAATGGATTAAGAACCTGGTTATTAGCCCACTGAAACACAACCCCTACCCTAGCCCTAATCTTCTACACTACTTTATTTCCTACTTTGTTTTACTCACATTTACATCCAGCGTACCACTTAAGCAACTACGGCTAGAGCACTATCACAGACAACACACACTGTTAAGGCACCAACCTGTTTGTATAAAATACTCTTAAGCCTGCAGCCCCTAACATGCACCAACATGAGAGATTATTATCTACAATATTTTACATGGTTTACAGTAACAATACAGGTACCCCTCATTTAAAGTTGTTCAAGTAGTATATTTTAGTGGTTTCATTAATAATCTTTTGAAGGATAGAGCCTCATAGGTGCTTTATTCTGGCTACCACTGGATAATTTCTTTCATATGAAGGCAGTCCCTCTCTCTAAAGGGTTAGACACTTGAATAACCCTTTAGAGGGCTAAGCCTTACTGACATTTATTCAAGACAATACAGTACCAGTTTTATTCAGCTGATGGTAGCCCTTGCAAAAAAAACATCAAAAACAGCTTGTGATTTAACACCGCTTTTTCACCTGACTTATTTCACTCTATAAGAGCAGACAATTTAATACTAGTTTGCTTATGACTGCTTGGGAGCCATTACATGTCACACTTAAAATTGTTTTACATGAACTTGTTTTATAAGCATGCTCCTAGCCTTTTAGTGAGGAGTGCTTGTATTTTTAACTCTTTCTTGTCCTTGTGACTGTTTGCATTAATCACCTGATAAACAGCGATCAAGTGTATTTAAATTTCATAATTCAAACTTACACTAATTTACAGTTATATCAAACAAACTCTACAATGTCATCTACACAATATAAGCATTCACTGAAAATCAAGCTTAAATTCTAAATTATGTATATACAAGGTGTCTCAGGCAATGTGCAAAAGTTCTGAGATTATGCTTGGGTTGGTTTTGAGTAATAAGCCTTTATCATCCTGGGTCCTGTTGTCAAGCAGTACAGAAGCACATTTACTGATGGCTTTCTATCTGTCTATTGCCAGACGCCTCAATTCCGCACAGGGTGGCCACAAACAAATTGCCTCCATGTCGCTCTGTTCCCCGCCATTTCACTGCCCTGCTCCCAGCTCACACCCCCCTCTCTCATATACCTCCCCACTCCATCCCTGCACCTCATCCTCGGCCTCCCCCTCCCTCTCCCCCCCTCCACCTCACTCACATACATTCTCCTCATCAGTCTTTCACTCTCCATCCTCTCCACATGCCCAAACCACCTTCACGTGTTTCTCCTAACACTTCCTGTCACGTCCACGTCCACACCACAACGCTCCATCACTTCCTCATTTGTTAGTCTGTCTCTCCATGTGACTCCACATCCTCCTCTCAAATGACTCATTTCCACTGCTCTCACTCTTGACTTCTGTCCCTCCAACAAGGTCCAAGCTTCACTTCCATATGTTAGAGTTGGTATCACAATACTGTCATGCAGCAACTTTTTCACTTCCATGCTCACTTCACTGTTTCTTATCACTGCTTTCAAGGAACCAGCAACCTTCCTTCCTGCTGCACTCTTTCAAGCACTTCACCCTCCAGACTTCCATCCTTACTCATCACACTACCCAAGAACTCAAATGCACTCACATTCTCCATATCCTCCCCATCCAATCTCATTGTACATTCACTGACTTCACTTCTCTCAAAGACCACCACTTCACTCTTCCCTACATTCACCTTTAGATTCTGCTTTTTACACACTCTTGCAAACTCATCCACCAAGCCTTGCAGCTCCCCTTCGTCTTCACTCAACAACACAGTATCATCCGCAAACAACAGTACAGGGAGTTTCCAAACACTGCTCTCTCTCACAAGGGCCACTCCAACTGATGGCTTTATGGGTGAAAATAGTCTCTCACCAATAAGGTCATCACTGATTGCAGCTCTGTAATAACTGACACTTAGATCCATGTTGATACAGGATATTTTACTCAAAAATTTCTCAGGACACCTAGTATGAAACATTTTCTTCATCCATTTACGTAACTAGAAATAATGAAACTTGTACACAGAAAAGCAAATTCCACAGAAGTAACCCATCAGATACCATACATGACTATTGTGACATTCAGTTGCTTCCAAGCGCTCTGTTCCTTCTCCTACCTGTCAGTAACTCATAATAAAGCTGCATGCAGTCATAATGGTCTGTTTGGTGTAATTAACTGGCTACCTTTATCTATCTACGGTATTAGTTAATATTATGGGTTACCAAAGGCTGCAAGGACGAACAGAACTCTCATAGGTACTGCTGCGACCTGTTTGAGCTTTCTGTAATCAGCCCCCTAAAGTACTTAATCCCATCTTCCCCTTTGTGTAATTAGCCAAGCCAGGAACTAAATTGTCTTTCCTCTTGTGTAACACCAGGAACTAAATCCTATCTTTCATTTTGTGTAACTAGCTACCCTATGAGCTATTTATCTATTTCCTTTTGTGTACCTAGCCATTCTATGAACTAAATCCTATCTTTCCTTTTGTGTAACCAGCCAAATATGAAGTAAATCCTATCTTTCCTTTTATGTAACCAGCCAAATATGAACTAAAGCCTGTCTTTCCTTTTATGTAACCTGCCAAATATGAACTAAATCCTATCTTTCCTTCCATGTACCTAGCCATGCCAGGAACCTAGTCCTAGCTTCCTTTAATGTAACTAACAACACAATAAATTTAATCCTGTCTACCTTTTTTGTATTAGATACAGTACATGATGAACTTAACTCTGTTTTCCTTTCACAATACTATCCACATGATGAACTTAACCGCAGCTTCATTTAATGTCTCAGTTTTGAACAAATAAATTTTTACTGTGTAGCCAAACATCACACTACATCAAAAGAGGAGGGATATAATATTGAGAAATCACAGAAGCAATACTAAACTGAAAAGTCAGAGGAGTATTGGCTAAATAAGTGACACAAGTTGATGTTTGAATATGCCTCAACTACCTAAGGGAAATTCAAATACTTTAGTTATAACTTTCAATCATTATGCATATTTATCCAATGTCTTGGTATCACAGTGCCATGCACCATTCAAGTGGAAAAACTGAGTACTTTACATCAAACTATTGTTCTCATCAGGAACTATAAAATGTATAATAATGATTACAGGCGGCAAAAACTGAAAATGCTGATAAGTCTCAAGCACTGACTGACTTATGTAATGGTTATGTCACAACTAACTATGAAGTGATGCCAATGCCCTTTGTGCATAAATAAAACATGATAGTTTGGTGAAAATTGACACTTATGGTTACTTTTAGGCATACAGACTCTTAAAAAATAATTTTATAATTTCATCTCAACCCCTATCTAAAACCAAAATTTTTTATATTTTACTTGAGTCCCTACCTGAAAACATTACATGTATCCTGTTACACACACATAATAGAAATGTTATTGGGAAGACAGAACAGTTATGGCCTAACCTGGACCCTCTTAAGGTATAAAGATGGTCCAAACTGAACCCAAACCGTATATCTCCCCAATGAAAGTTTCCATTTGTTGAGATAATTCTTCCATTTATCTGCATTGTTTCCTAAAATTTAACTGCCTTAATTCTGTAATGACAATCACTGTCACTTTCTTTGCATTCAAATCACTTTTCATATTCTAGCTACAGTATTTATATGTGAAACAAAGGTATTAGATGGGTAGAACACGAAAATAAGCTTAAGTCACAATTTAAGTGGCAAATATTAAACAGATGAATCATAGAAATCTGAATACAGTGTTCAATAAATGATTTGAAATTAACATGGCAACCACTGCTGAGGTACAGTGACATAGATTAGTTTATTTATGTTATCACTAGACAGTTTTATTCAGTACAGGAGAGACTTCAAAATAAGAGAGGTTAGATACAGCCATCACTGACCCTTTCACTGATGCTGGAGAGGGGTGCCTGGTTATACAAATGTCCCATATCTCCCTCTTCATCCCCCAAAAGAAGGATGGTGGAGTGCAGGAGGACAATTTCAGCCTGCAGTCCACTGAGTTCATAATCCAGTGAACCTTGAACCACAATTACTACTACTAACCTATGCATTACAAGAGCTCACTCCTATACTGAATAAAACTGACAGACAGTAGAAGTTAAATAAAAGAATCATCACTCTACTAATGATGTTAACTACTCACTATAATCATTATTAGGCATTACAGGGGCAATATCCACTGACACACCAAACCAATAGAGAGAATCCTTTTGAGTCACCGGTATGTTTTAAAATACCTGTACCAACACTTTTCCCTTACTAGTATGGTAATTTAAGAGGTAACTAGCAAATCAGTTAAACATGGTATGTAGGAGGACTGCTGGGCCATGATAGCAGGCTGTGAAGCCTATGCCCAGAGTCAGACACATAAAAAAAAAAAAAAAATGGAACTTTAAAGGGCATCCATAATATAATGTGGACTTCAGTAATGATGATATATTTTTTCTTCATTCCTGCTATCTCAATGACTTTATATATTCAACTCAGGAGGCTTTTCAAATGGAGGAGGGGTTTAGATATCACCATCATTAACCCCTTCAATCAAATAATCAAGTAAGAAGAACTAAATGAAAAAAAAATCATAGTAAAAGTTGGCAGCAAAAATAGTACATCAAATAAGGACACTTTGAAGGACTGCTTGTAAATACCAATCCAATATCCCATCATTTGGTAAAGCTTCAACATGGCGAGTTAATATATACACACACAAACTCTTCACATTAACACTGAGCTAGTATTGCTGTATCCCCTTCACCCTGAGGACAGTTTATTCTTGCAACCTACAAATGATTTATTCACCCTAGAAAACACACGCTAAACTGGGGGAATTATGTATAATCTTTGCTAACCCTTTTGCTGCTGGAGGGACATCTTTATATGGTAACACTGATATAACTAAGCAACTCCTCTGCCTGGTTATGCAACGTTTCCTCAGCTCCCTCCCTGTTCCTTAAGTGGATGTTGGACTGCAGGATGAGGGCAATTTGAACCTGCAATCCACTGGGTTCATGCTCCAGATGACCCTGAGGTTTACACTACAGCTACTATTGTTGGTCTGTTTTTGTTCATTTATAAAGGCTTCAACATGCCTACATACGTTGGACTTGGTCACCTAATGGTGGCTCTCCATGCTGCTTAATTTCTGGCAGCCTCCCAATTCAGTCTCTTATCCCTGTGGTCACACTATGACCTTGTCCCGGGTCTTTTTCGGTCTTACAAAAATTAATAACTCCTTTCAGCTTGGTTGATGGCTTAGTGTAGTTAGACTGGAGGATAAATCTGACTAGTAACCAAGAAGACTTATTCCTACTTCACAACTATGGCCCCTTTAATTTTATGCAATCACAGCTTACAGCAGTTTCAAAGTTACACGAGTGGCATGGCTCCATCAGATGACAACAAACCAGCTACACTACCATTAACTCCTTCACTATCAGAAGCCCCCTGCAAACCTGACAAAAATCATCCGTAAGTTGAGAATAAAAGAAACATGGATGTCCTCAGGCTGATCGGGTTACAGCTAATTCACAAGGGCAGTTTAAAGCTGCAGTTTTTATTTGAACACAAAACACTTCTTCCTTTTAGAGAAACTAACATATATACCATAACTTCAAACAAATTATATACAGCTTCAGCTTTGTATAATCTTCATACATATAATACAAATGTTAAAGTTCTAACAATATGACAATATAAGCTCACCCAAAATAAAGTTCAGTATTGCCTTCCAGTATGGGTAACACAACCACTTCAATCTGATGATATATTCCACTTTATTCTGACTACCTCCAAATGATTCTACAAAACTTAGAAGAGTTTTATTCTAAGAGGAGGTACCACAAACAGCCTTCACTATCCTCTCTACAACTTGAGGACTCTTCCTTACCTAAATAAAATAATATGACAAGAAGAATGAATTATAAAAAGTGCTTCATCAGATTGACAAGGGTTAAGTAAAACATTATTGTCCTTATCAGTAACTCATATTCACTTCATAATCATGCATCAGTATAAACTCTCAAGCCATCAGAGATAATAATATGGTAATTTACAGCAACATTACATATAAACTGACCTTCATACATGATATAAAATTAATACACCCAAACTTTATGGTACAGTATTAATAGTTAAGGTATATATAAACAAGTATCCTCTTCTTAATGACCAAGTTACACTGATGAAAAGCAATCACTGGGGAAACAATCAGAAACTCAGGCAGCCTTTTTAGTTTGTTTCTGCCATCTCTTTCACTTTTCTTCCAACTAAGGATAGACATTTTGAACTGGAGGGTTTAGATACAGCCTTAATCAGTACAAGAGTCCTTTCCTAAGTTGAACATAGCCATCTGATGTCAGCAAGATAAACCAAAGGACATCTCCCAAACTGAAGGGGTTATTGAACAAATGGGTACAATGGGAATGTTACTGGCACCCTTGACAGTCCACCCTAGTAATGATTTTTTACTCAGTACAGTAACAGTTATGGCTGAAAATAAACCAGAAAAACATTACATCACACTGCGACACATCGTAACTTGGTGGATACTTTCATCATTTGGTACTACAATCTATGCTCCACCAAATATGAGGATTTATGCTATGACTCGTCATTTACGGCTTATACAGCTTATTTCACATAGCTCAATAGCAAAATCAGACAATACTGTGTTATGGTTCTACACCCTTTCAATAGCACTTTCTTGTGACTAGCCATTAAACATTCAAGACACAAATGACAATATTGTTCCAAGTTACAGTGAACAGGATACAGCAGAAATCCATCTTCAGCCACAAACAGAGGGGGAAATGTATATACTGTACAGTACTGTATTTAAGTTGCTTCAATCTTACTTCATAGAAAAAAAAAGGCACCAAAGAAAGCTCAAAACACTTAGCAATAAAGGCCTGGTGATCATTAGTGTCTGATTATTATGAGGTAAAAAATGTAAATTACTTGGAATCAGTAACCCTTTCTGTACAATGAAGTGTGATTTTATTCTGCTACTTCCAGATGACTTTATTCAGCTCAAGTAAGAGAACTCATACTGAAGGGGTTCACAAAGACTGTATCAAATCCATCCATTTCCAAAAGTTTCCCCATAAATTTAATACAAATGTCTGATGATACACGATAACAAAAATTAAACAATACAAACGTCTGATGATAAACGATAACAAGAAAAACATTAAAGACGTCATCAATCATTAAGAGGATGAAACTTCAACTGTGCAGTAAGTATGCTAGTTAACAAATCACATCCAAACTAATACACTAACAGGCTTTTCTTAGTGGTAAAGCATGAAGGAGATCACCGGGAGTGCAGAAGTAAACTATGCAAGGCTGATTATTATTTCACACTGGGAACAGGAGAAACGAAAGAATATTAAACCACAGTGCAATATATACCATAGGATGTGGTCATTGTGATACTGTAGGGTACTCGCAATCATTTTTATTAGCTACTACACACTACTCAAAATGAATGGATCTTGACTTTGGCTCTGTTATCTTATTTTTGTTTTTTATTGGAGGGAAAAATCTTGTGGGCTCCTGGCCTTTGGTTCCTTCTTCCTTGCATAAAAAAAAAAAAAAACTCTCTTTAAATACTGTAAACACAAATAAGGGCTGGTCACTTTAGAATGGAACAGATATACACAAAAATCTGCAAATATAGTACCCCACAATATCCAATGACCCAGGATTATGGTAATCGATAACATGCATGGAGATTTACCTACACTTTTGTGCTTTCACCCTTTGCCTGCCTGAGTTCCTCTTGGCTAAACAAGACTTGTTAGACTGATTAAAATATGAATATCCTTAGGTGTCAAAATGATGGCTAAAGGGTGAATCAAGGTAGTTTAACCCTGTGAAAACTAAAATTCCTCTAAACTAACAAAACAATCTGTTATTGGCCAGATAAATACAGCCTACCAATGAATCATGCACAGATGTAAGAGAGCTAAACATACAACCTTTATTAAAAGGCTTGAAAGAGACAGTCATGCAGGTAAAGAGGAGGAATGACTTGAGTAAGGGAAGTCTGAGTATAAAAGAAAAAAAACTGATAATAACGAAGAGTTGTGGAGGAACACACACACAAAAAAAAAACTCCTTGAATAAGCCAAGAGAGAGAGAGGAAAAAAAAAAGACTAAAATACCCATAAAGCTGAACCAATGAAGCAGTATAAAGAGAAGAGAATCCTTGAGGCGATGATGAGGAAATTACGAGCAATTTGTGGGACAAGGGTGGAAGAGGGTGAGGTCATGGGGTATTTTTGTCGAGGAAGGCAAGTCTCTTCTCTCGCAGCTCCTCTATACTTGGCTGTTGCACCTGCTGCTGTGAAGGTTGACTGGGGCCAGCTGGGGGAGAGAGGGAGAAAATAGTGTTTACATATCCAACCAGCCATCATCCTACCACATATACTGTACTGTAATATTCTGAATACTTTGCTGCTTTGTGGGTATCTGTCACTTTGGGAAGGACAGTTTCTGGTGTTTCATGAGAGATACAGTGTAGCTATAGTTTATGGCTGTGATAGGCGTGTATTTGTATGGTAACATGAGCTCATGTCTATTCGGAATGGTGAGTTGAGGGATAAACACAGGTTGGGCCATGTATACTGCTCCTCTTCCACACAGCCAGGTGATTCGTATGTTGCAGGGATTGTACAGTCATCACTATCAATGTGTACCTTGCATCATTTATTCATTTCCTGCTCCCACTGCCACAGCCACACCAACAGACTGAGCTACTTCACACAATAAATTAGATACCACAAGGCATGTTTCTACTGGAGTGCTATTTATGAATGACCTTGTACCTGAAGAAGTTGACAGGGTATGCTGTGTTATGGTGGTTGTGTGTGTGGAGAGAGAGAGAGAGATGATGGATGTTCATATACAGTAATTAGGTAGTGAAGCAACCTAACTATCAATGTCACTGTACCAAGGAATACCACATCAACATTAAGATCATAGAAAAGGGGAGATATTACAAAAACTGCCAGCAAAATACATTAACTACCATGTGTACTTTGATTGCGACTGAGATTAAAGGCAGCCTGAACGAAGCCATAGTAAGAAGGATAGACAGGAAGGAAAACTATCTGCAAAAATAACTACTTTGTGCATCTTGAGTTAGCCTGACACTAATGACTGCTTGAAGGACATCATGGTAAAGAATACAGATTTAAAAGAAATAAAAATAAAAAATAAGGTACCTTGGGCTTCTTGTGCAAGGCTGAGATTAATGGCAGCCTGAAGGTTCTCCTCCTCTGTAGGTGAAGTGGGGGGTTGGTTACACCCTGACCTCGCCCCAGCCCCACACTGCTCTGCCCCACCTTGCCCCGCCAGCAGGCTCAGACGCAATGCACGTTCCAGATCAGAGTCTGAGGAGGGTAGTATACTGAGCCTTTGTTTTAAGCTTTTTTTTTTTTTTTTAATTATAAGCAATCATTTTGAACATTCGTTTTTTTGTCATTATAAGCAATCTTTCTTTTTTACATTCCTCTTGTCATTACAAGCCATTATATTTTAGTATTTCTGCATCATACACAATATTTTTTTGACATTCCCTTTATCATTATAAGCAATTGCATTTTTTTTTACATTCTTTTTTGTCATTAAAAGCATTTATTTTTTCATCCTTTTTGTCATTAACTCTATATTAATTAAATGAAAACTGTCTTCTACATTCCTCATGGGGCAACGTAGGATTGGATGATGGACAGATGGATGAAAAATGTCTATCAAGCATTGACAACATGGTTCTTAGAATGATGAATGAATTGCTCTACTAACCTTCAGTGGCTGGAGAGGGAGATTTATTCTGTAGTGACATCTGTATTGCTGTTTGCAGGTCATCATAATCCTCTTCCTCTGCACTACCTGAGGCCTCCAGAGATCTACGTATTGCAGTCTGCAGGTCACCGTAGTCCGCTCCCTCTGCCCCTCTTTCTCCTCCCAGTGCCCCAGCACGAGCCAGGCTAGCAGACAGGGCGGCTTTGAGTTCCTGGTCCTCTCTGTTCTCTTCGGCCAGCTGTGTGGACACCACAGGAATTGTTATGGGTTTGTTTCAGACTATTTTTTCATAGTGATATGAGTCAGTGGATGGATTCTAGATGATGGATAATATAAAGCAGATAAGTGTGGATATTTATGCCAATGAGGTGGATAATATAAAGCAGATAAGTGTGGATATTTATGCCTATGAGTCAGGATTCAAATGCCTGTGAGCTCCTGGAGTCTGGATTCCAAGGGACTGAATGGTGAGCAAATGAGCGTGGTGCAATTACTGTAACTGGAAAGATTCTCTCTCTCTCTCCCCCCTCTACCTCGCCCAATCTTGAAATGAGAAAAGAGATCTGGGTGGTAAATAATGATGATGATGATGAAGATAATGGTTCACCTAACTTGAATGATACACTGTCACTCCAGGAAATTCAGTGAGTTTCTACTGTGAGATAAGAATAAGTCTCCTTGGTTATTAGTCAATTCAACCCC
>JAGKTI010034993.1:0-11348 GCA_018397915.1 Birgus latro | reverse complement strand
TCCTGTCAGCTAAAAATCTTGCACACAAAAACTATAATGCCACAAAGCGATAAATATGATGCTCTTCATCGCAAAGAAAAAAATGATAAAGCAAAGTCAGAAAAACTGATGCTCACTCAGGTTGCTTGTATCGGTAAATCCAACCCTAAATAATTGTTCAGTTACATCAGACGCAATAGGATAATATCACTGACAATTGGCCCACCATCACAGGTAATGGACAACATACAGGTGATGAAACACAGATAGCTAAACTTCTCAACACTTTCTTTCCATCTGTATTTACAATGGGAAATGCAGAATCCATTCCCACGCCTTTTCCTGCTGTCTAGATGAGGGTAACATAATTAGTGACAATACTGTTAGCAAGAATGACATACGACCGACCATTAGTAAACTCAATGTAAGTAAAACACAGGGGCCAAATAAAATAAATCATTGAGAAATATAACGGTGCCTCGTCATTGGAAATTCGCAAATATAGCTTCAGTACTTCAATAGGCAACAAATTGCAACAAGGAAATTGTCAACCAATAAGCTTAACTGCAGTGGTATGTAAGTATTTGGACACTTATCAGGTATAAGTTTGTGAAGTGCTTCGAAATAAATAATCTCATCAAACATTCACAACATGGTTTTCAGAATAATCGCTCTTGCCTTGTGAATCTCTTGGAACTCTTCTACGACACATCCAGTATATTATGATCACACCAGAACCGTGACATTGTCTTGCTAGATTTTTAAAACGCATTTGATAAAGTTCCCATAAAAGTCTACTTCAGAATCAAATACACATGGGTTCAGAGGCAGTGTGCTTGGTGGATCGATAATTGGCTTACAAGACATAAACAGTCATAATAAATGGTAAAGAATCCGACGAATTATATTACTTGCGGTGCAGGCTACCACAGGACTCATTTTTGGTTCCTATTCTGCTTTTCATATATATAAATTTTATAAATGAGAGTTTATTTTGTAAAATACCTAAATATGCTGATATTACTAAAGTTGGAAACAGAGCAAACACATCTTGACAGAGGGAGGCAATTCAGTGTGACCTCAATCAAATGTTTAATTTAGCCGAAGACTAACTGATGGATTTAATATTAGATAATATCAGTCAAGAAAATGACTTAGGAATTATAAGAACAAATGATATAAAACCAAGCAAACAGTATACAGACCGGTCCCATTATGCAATTGGGTCCCATCAAGTGAATACCTGTCGCATAACAAT
The DNA here is from genome assembly GCA_018397915.1 of Birgus latro. Classification (NCBI taxonomy): domain Eukaryota; kingdom Metazoa; phylum Arthropoda; class Malacostraca; order Decapoda; family Coenobitidae; genus Birgus; species Birgus latro. The sequence goes on along the minus strand of JAGKTI010034993.1, from coordinate 10,111 downwards.
TCATACTGCATGGTCAGTGTAAGATGGGTTCAATGGGGTTAGAGAGGGTGACCTTGACTGCAAAACCTAAAATGCCCCAAAGACCTCTGCCACCCACTGGTACGAGTCATCACCTGCGAGGCTGGGGGACAGTTGAAGGGCCTGGATGATCACTCCACACAAAAAGGTACATACCACTTCTCTTAATATCACTTAACATCTGGTATTTGTTAACCACTTGTGCCGATATTTGTTGATAGCAATGGTGTTTCAGAGGCTTTTAATACACAGAATGAAATGAAAGGCTGACAGTCACAGTGGATGTAAACATTGGATGGCCATTTTGCAACATTCAGCTGACTGGAGGCCATTCAAAGGGATGCTGGGTACTTAAGTTTGACATGATTTCCCAAGTAATAAGTTTCCGCATTTCACACATAAAAAGGTATCACTTAATATCACACACTGCACTATTTGATAAGCACTTGCACTGTTATTTGGCAAGAGCCTTTCATGTACAATATTGCACAAAAGGCAGATGATCACAGGGAATGTAAATACTGGGTGGCCAAATTGTCTCACTTAGCTGACTGAGAGCCTGTCAAGAGGATGCTGGATATAACATTGACACGATTTCCAAGTCCACACAAAAAAGGTATCACTTCACTCAGTATCGCACACAGCACTATTTGTTAAGCACCTGCACTGTTATTTGTGATAGCAAAGATTTTTAAGTGGCACAGAATGAAATAAAAGCCAGAGGATCACAGCAGTTACAAACAATGGGTGGCCATTTTGCCTCACAGCTAACTGGAGGCCCGTCAAGGGAAAGCTAGGTATATAAGGATGACAAGGTTCAGTGTTTCACACGCAGAAAGGTATCACTTCATTTAAAATTGCAGATTGCACTCTATGTTAAACATTTGCACTGTTTTTTGGTGACAGCAATTGGTTTCACTGGCCTTTCATGTACAAAATAGAATGAAAAGCAGACATCATAATGAATGTACACACTGGGCAGCCATCTTGCCTTGTGTGCATCACTGCATCCGAACGAGATTCTCAGATTCTCGGAGGCTGCCATCAAAAATATTGTTCTAGAAAAATTGCCGTATATATTTATATAAATATTTTGTGTTATTCAAAAAAAGATATAACTTTTAAATTATTGTTCTAGCGACTTATACAGAATAATCTAAAGAGACCAGACTGTATGCAAGCTGTTAAGAAACTCAGCAAGTCAATTGGTTTCATTGGCAGAGTATTCGAGTATAAATAAGAAAATGCAAACCTCACTTCTCTAGTATGCCCACACTCATGGTATAGTCACTGCCCAGTTCTGGTCGCCTTATTACAAAAAATATATAAACTTCAGAGAGGTCAATGAAGAGTGACCAAAATGATACCTAGACCACATAAGGAGCATTTATAAACCCTGAATCCCTTTACTTGAACTAGACGCAGGTTATGAGGAGATTTAATTCAAGTACTCAAAATATTCAAAGGATATGATAACATGGCTGTAGATAAATACTTCACCGTTGATCGTTCGAATTATACTAGAGGTAATGAACATAAAATAGTCGACAAACAATTCCAGTCACATGATGTACAGCATTCCTTGTTTAATATAGTATTGAATATATAGAACATATTGCCATTGAATGTAGTAAAGTGTGATATAGTACTAACCATTAAAGGTTGGTTGGATAATTCTGTCTTCTAACCCCCAGCCTGGTATGTTTACTCCAGAATAATTTATTTTTGTATGAATAAACCATTTTTTTTTTTTTCAGAGTCTTGGTGATACAACCCACAGAACAACATCGATAAACAATGTTGATTTAATGTTACTTCTGTTTTCAGGCAGATAATATAAAATAAGACTTCCTATACCTCTTTACTATGATATTTTGATGACATTTTTCTACACTGCATGGTGGCCCTTCTCACTACTTCCTGCCGTCTAAGGGTGTAGGATTTGGTGGGTGGATGGGAGCCTTTCTGCTCTTCTATCCTTGTCTTTAGCTGACAGAATAGCTTTTGCATCCTTCGCCATACCAAGTTCCCACGAAAGGGCCAACAGGTCTATTGCTTATTGTACTCACTTGTACTACTCTGTGCTCCCTTTCCCACTCTCTCTCTCCCCTTCTTTCACCCCCTATGTTGTTCTTCCCTCTCCCTGCACATCCATCTCCCCTTCTTCCCTCCCCGGTTCAAAGGGTGAGGCATTCCCAAAATTCAGAGGAAATATTCATAAATTTAAACCTTGTCAGACCCAGGATGTATTTTCAATTTTATTATTGCTTTAACTACAGTGGATTTGTTTGGGTTCAGGAGCTATTCATGTAGTGAGTGGGTAAAAGGAAAATGTATCTAACTTCTCCAGTTCGAAAAGTCACATAAACTAAATAAAAGTCGCTGGTAGAGAAAAAACACTAATATTAATGAAATGGTTAATCTTATGCTATACATACAAAGCCTTTACAGATTACATAATTCTAGTTTATATTTCAAAAGTGCCTTTTTTGCGGATTACATAAATCTGGTTTACATTTCAAAAGTGTTAATTTTTGCACTCCAAAATGTAGTCAGCTTCGGAAAAATTACCCCAGGTACGAAAAATAAATTATCAGGACTGTCATCCACTTTGTTTCTACTGTTTTGTATTTAAGTTTACTGCAAACACTCGCGGGCTCCTATGACTCCCTCGAAGCAGAATTACATCATCTGGCATTTGCAGAAATAAAACAGAGGAGCAGTTATTATTATTATTATTATTATTTATTATTATTATTATTACTATTATTATTATCATTATTACTCTTATTATTATTATTTTCTATATGCGATTTCCTTAAGGTACAGGAAAACAGTCAGGTGTGCATGGATCCTTTTTAAACTCTTGGACCTGTATTCCTGTTGAGTAAGGAAGCTCCCTAATGCCTTTCTCTTAGCAATTTATTTCGTTTATTACACCTTACTGCCCTCTTTTGTGTTACCTACGTCCTTCCTTTATTGCCATTCTCTGCATAAATAACGTGCAAAAGGATATTAACCAGACATATCCAAAAATCCAACAATAAATCACTAAGGAAAAGGTGTTAAGGAGTTTCCCCAACCTACGAGAATACGGGCCTTGTTCATTTGTTGATCTCCACCTTTTTCTATAGGTGATCTTTGTATCCATTACTATTATTATTATTATTATTATTATTATTATTATTATTATAGACGACTGCTGTGGTAGGTGGGGGAGCTCACCATCCATTCACTCGATGCAGTGCTGCTTTGGGTGTCTGCCCTTTCCTTTCTTCTTTCCTTCCTCTTCTGTCTTTATTTCCTTCATTCTTTCCTTTCTACTGCTTATGGGTGACTTTACAGTCCCTCCTGTGCCTTTCTTTCCTTCATTCTTTCCTCTCCTTTCTGCCTACGGATGACTCTACACTGAGTGACAAGCCAAATGGTTTCCTGTACACCAGGAAACCATTTACTACGCTGGGTGGTAACCATACAACCAAATTACGGCGCCTGGTGGTTTAGTGGGTAATTAAGGTGCTCTAATCGGATTGGGCCTATGTAAGTTTATATCCACTCAGGGATGAGTGAGGCCGGTCACTCTCATCTTAAATGTCTGGACCAAACTGCCTAGCCCCGGGTTCCTACGCTCCTAAGGGGGCGACATAGGATTGGATGATGGATGGTTGGATAGAATATAGACGACACTAATTGCCCTAGGTGGATATCTTTGGATCCGTCAATGTTTTTATCAGTATTACTCCTTCACTTATCGTCTGCAATTTTCATCATACTACACTGACCCAGTTTTAGTTACCTTAGCCTATTTTTCAAGGTCTCAGGTCCAAAAATGTCCAAATATAATGAATTTTCAAATTTAATTTACTCCAAAATTATTATAGATACATGAACATGAAAGGAAAAACCAGTGATAAAGCTATTTTCCAAAAATTTGTATGGACACTTTTTGAAGGCGATCCATGCGCAGTATTACGATATTTGGGACACCCCACTTTTCTAAGAATTTAAATTTCTCTTCTATACGAAAAAAAAGAAGAAAAAAAACATAACTGAGGTGTATTCTTGAGTCTAGAAGGTTTGTCTGGTTCTGGACGAGGTCTGTACTTTTTGGATTCAGTTTCACAAACGGTTTGGGAGTTATTACAAAAAAAACAGTATTCTCGTAGATGGAGATCAGTAACTTTGGCAATTACAGTCTTTTAGATAGTTAGTAGTAGTAGTAGTAGCAGCAGTAGTAGTAGGCCGAAGATTTTACCTTCCTCTCCATACGATTTTATTCACCTGTCGGACACCTCTCAGGTCTCAGTGGGATATGAGAGTCGGTAAGCAAAGAACCACTACAAAAATCTAAAATTCTAGGTGGTACAGGAGGCTTCTTAACGCCTCTTCCTTAGCGATTTATTTTGCTTATTCCATCTTAACATTCTCTTGTTTGCTGTTTATACGGTTCTGCATCCAACATAATTTCCGTCAGTAACATAAAAAAGGTACTGAATATGCTGAATAAATCGCTAAAGAAGAGGTGTTACGAAGTCTCCAAGCCACTCAGAATACGATCATCTGTGGGTAATGCGAAATTCCCAAACAATACAAAAACCTATACTGTAGTTCTTGTATCTTAACCTGGCCCGAAATTTCGACCTTTGGCGGCTTATTTTGCGTAACGGAGCTGCACAGTAAATAATGTTATGGTTTTACACCTTTTCCATAGCACTTCTTCGTGACTAGCATCGTGTTCTAGTGTTATCCTGTCGTTAAAACTGAGTATACAAAATGGAGTGATGACAACTGTAGGCCAATTTAAAGTGAAAAGAGTATATAAACATTTTTTTCTTCCACTAACGCAGGTAATATTCACGTTATTGATGCGTAATGTAAGCCTACACTAAGCACCCCATCACTGCATTAACGCCTGAAAAATGAAGCTCATAAATATTCATACAATTACCGGCAGCAAAGCAGACATGATTCAGCTTAACTTCATTAGCATACTGGAGCTGCCATGGCTCGATCGGCACAGCTTTTTCCCGGGATGCGCAGGCCCCGAATATACGGTCTGAACTCAAACTGTGACGGATATTGGAAGTAGGTGCTGCCAGTATGTACTTTCATATGTTCCCGTTTTGTTAAACTTTCAATCTTTTTACCAAGCTTCGCAAAATACACCCACTGAATTCGACCATGTACTTTCAACTTTATTATTGCAACAGTCAGACATCTTCATTAAAATTTCGAAGGATTTCCGGTATTGAAAAGGTTAATGAACGCTGTATATTATAATCCAGTGCGAAAAGATTACCCTAACATGACTAAAATCGCCTATAGGACGTAAAAACATAAGTAAAATAGCACAGTGAAGGGGGTTAACAATTTACTTAACACACAAAATATATGTCTTCATCGACTCACATGATATTTTTCCTTCTTTTCTTCATTTGAATTTTTAAAAACCCTTCTACTTAGCACTTTATTTATTTGATCCTCCTTGGGAATTATTTACATTGTATTCTGCAGTCTATTATATTCACTACGTTACAGGGCATGACTACTCCTCACATTACAGTGCCCCCTGACACTACACTGTATTTGCTGATACAAGGCAAAAAAAAAAAGCACCAAAAGACAAACCTGCACAATACGTCATTTCAGGGAGAGCTGAACAAAATAAAGATAAAGATCCGTTTCGAAATACCTGGCTACAATGTCCTTAAAAGCCTGGAGGTCATAAGCAGTGGGAGAGACAGACTAGGAAGCCATAACTGGAGTCGACATTTGCTTACCTGAAATATTGTGAGTACAGGTAAACTCTTCCATTAGAAAACTGGATAAAAAAAAAAAAAGCTGTTGTGGACGGGTAATTACTCTCCATCGCGTTACAAATGATGTGAATTTTTATGCATTTTCTTGCACTATTCTTTTCAGTATCTATATCTATATTTTCCTTTTTGTCCATCTGTTTTTAATTTTTACTCATCTATTCAATATGTGTGTAAGTATATCTATCTTTTTCATTCATCTCTTCAATATATATCTATCTATCCATCCATCTGTCTATCTGCCTATCTATAAATTACTGTGATCTTTCCTCACACAGTACCTCGCACTGTATACCCTAAGTACATCTAGTCTACTTTTTACCACATTGGCCATATTCGTATAATGTACATTCCGAACTTTTCCCACAGAATACGTATAGGATCCCCCAAAGCTTAGGAATATGTGAGTGAGAGGGAGAGGAAGGAGGAGGATGGAAGGGATGAAGGGTGGAGTGAACAGAAAAGAAATGGGGAGTTGACGGAGAGAGTGGGTGGAAGGCAGGGTGGGAAGGAAGGGGAGGGGTAAGAGTGAATGTGGGTGGGAGGAAGAGATGGGGGAGGGGAGAGGGAGGGCAAGGAAAAGGGGGGTGAAGAGGGATGGAAGGAATGGTCAGGAGGGGAGGAGGAAGAGGGGAAAAGGGGAAAGGGTTGGGGAGAGGGATAGGGACAGCGAAGAGGGGCGATAAAGAGGGAAGAGTAAAGGGAAATGAGTTTGGATGAGAGGAAAGAGGGGAGAAGCGTGAAGGAAGGTGGGGGAAGGATGAGGGAAGGAAAAGGGGATGGGAGGGAGGAGGGGAAGGCACGAATGGAAGGGGGAAGAGGAGGGAGAAGGGAGGAAAGTCGGGGGAGGGAGAATAGAATAGGGAAAAGGGTTAAAGGCAAAGAAAGAAAAATGAGATTGAGAGCGTGGGGGAAGGGAACGTGTGAGAAGTAAGCCCCTCTTGGGTGTTGTGGTCACGTAGTGCAAACCTCTTCATAATTATACATTAAACGTTCTCTAGCCACCTACCCCATTCACCTCCTTTCCCGCCTCCATGAACTACCAACCTTCTTCATGGCTACCGTTATCCTCTCTCTCTCTCTCTCTCTCTCTCTCTCTCTCTCTCTCTCTCTCTACTGTCTTCACCCTCCTTTATCCTTTCCCTTTACTGCCCTATCATGCATCCCTCTCCATCCACTCTCTCCTTTCTCATGCATCCCTCTATATCCACTCTCTCACTTTCTTCCATCCACTCTCTTCCTCACGCATCCCACTCCATCCACTCTATCCTTTCTGCTCCCTCACTTTCTCCTATCCACTATCTGTTTCCAATCCCTCATTTTCTCTCACACCTTCCATTCATTTAACTTCATTCTTCCCACATTCTTCTCCTTCACTCCCTCCACTCCACTCCACTCCATCACTCCTCACCCTACTTCTCCACCACACCAAGGTCTCCTGCAAACATCTCACAAACTCCATCATCAGGCTCTGTTATTCTTTCATTAGCGTTAATTTGGCGAGTCTGTGATTAGCAAGGAAAGTACTGCGGTTATGGATATGAGAGCGACCTTGTGGAGGGAGGGTGATGAGGGTTGTGATGAGAAGACGGATTACGGCATTAGAGAGAGTAGTGTAGCAGGCCAAGTGGTGGTTTAGGACACTACACTGTTGATTCCTGTTCCTGTTAGATGATTTCTCTCTCTCTCTCTCTCTCTCTCTCTCTCTCTCTCTCTCTCTCTCTCTCTCACCAAAGGGGAGAAAATAGCTCAATATGTGAATAGGTTAAGTAATATCTGACTGGTTGCTTCTTTTTCATTTTTGCAATTAACAAGGTACTGTATATAATGGGTTACTTTACATTTTGATTATCTATCGTCAGACACATTAATTCCGTAAGGGGTGGCCACAATTGATATACCTCCTGCCATTCCTTAACCAGCGAGAAAACGAGTCTAAAGCACACTCCCTAAGTAGGCCATATTTACTTTTATGTTAATTACAGCAAGATGTTTAGAACTCCATATCAATGAAGCTAAATCATGCTATATTATTTTTACCCCTTCAGGCCCAATGAGCCAAATATAGGACAGAATTTGCCATTTTCAAAAGTAAGGAAAGGAGAGAACCCCCCAGTAGGAACCCAAGAGCTTCGCGACTATGAGCCAATAAGCGGAAGGCGGTTTCCCAAGTACCCGTCCTACCAAATCCAGCAAACAGCAACCTTGGTCCAAAAGAGGCTAATGTGCTCTACTCTGGGCATAGATTTAACAGCCTGTTCCCTAAGGCCCACCATTCCTCTTATATACCATATCACTTTCTAGTTCCATAAAAATATTCGAAGTGCATCCTTCCTTCAACTGACACGTTATCTTGGTAAATTCTTGCTGTTTCCAGACGACTCATTCATCTCAAGATAATTCTTGTAAGGATAGCTTTATTGAACCCCTCAGAAATATATCTAAAACAGGATAAAATGCCCTGGAGGAAGCAAGACAGAAACAAAGAATGCGTCCTCTAACTGAGGAAACTAAAGCTATTTGTGTTGGCAAGAAGAAAATAGGAAAAACGTTAGCAGGAAGAAAATAGGAAAACTTTTGCAAGAAAGAATTTAGGAGTACTTCTGCCAACAAGAAATTGGAAGAATCTTTTGGAAATAGAAAATGCAGAAGCTTTTGCAAGAAAAAATTGGGGAAATTTGATAAACTTTTCAAGAAAATATAAATGAAGTTAGCATGAAAATAGGAGAAAGGTTTGCTGAGGAAAGTAAGAAAAGGTTTACAAAAAGAAAATAGAAAAAAAACGTTTGCAGGAAGAAAATAACGTTTATTGGAAGAAAATAGGAAAAAATGTGTGCCAGAATAGGAAAAACGTTTGCAGGAAGGAAATAGAAAAACTTTTTGCAAGAAAATAGGAAAAACGTTTACAGGAAGAAAACAGGAAAAGCGTTTGCAAGAAGAAAACAAACCGTCATCGCACCGAATGGGTTATCGCCAACACTGTTTCTGTGATACGCCTCCAGCGCTCCCACCAGCGTCATTATCAACAGGCGGAGAAAATGTGAGAATGTGTGGAGGGAAAATGCTGGTAACAATCCCGAGTGAGGCTGCAGGGAAAGAAAAAGATACCACCACCATCACCATCTCCACCACCACCACCATCACCATCTCCACCACCACCACCACCACCAAACTCAGTTGCCTGTTGTTGCTCTGGCCTCGGATCATCTGAGTATGAACCAGGTGGACTGCAGAGTGAATTTTCCTTACCCTGCAGTCCGCCATCTTTCTTTCAGGGATCACTGGGGGGGCTGAGAGACGTTTGTATAGCCGGGCAACGGAGCCGTCCTCTTACATCCGTGTCACTACATGAAGGCATCCCTCGTGAGCCCCGCTGGACTGTATTACGCATCTGAAATATGTTGTGCAGTTCTGGTTGGTGACCCTGAAGAAGTATATTGCAAGGTTCGAGGGAGTTCAGAAGCGGGCTATTGAACCGATCCCATCCATCAGGCACTGGGCCACTTGTCGTTAGGGAACTAGGAGTTTGCACGGACAGCTAACTGAAGTTTTTAAAAACAAGCACATATTAATTTTAAGTAGTAAACTCGACGAAGAACCATGGATGGGTGATTGACTTGAAATATTTTTGCCATAATACAAAAGGCAATTTCCTGATGTATAGGATCTGCAGTACTTGGTATCGACTGCCAGAAGATGTTGCGAACAGTTTCTTAATAGAGCAGTTGATAGCTAAACTAGAACATTTTTTGCTCTGCTTTACTTACTTGTGGATCGAATGTTTCCTCTGCCGTATTATAAGGGAGGTAAACATTCTAATTCTGATTCCTGCTAAATGTCCTAGCCTGGACATTTTCCCCCGTTTAGAAGCATCTTTTTTTTTCTATGCCCATACTGCAAATGGGAAAGGTGAGTGGTGTGTGTGTGTGTATAAAATCTACACTATATTTTTCTTCCAATATTATAATAACACCGTGAAAATGCAACTTGTTTCATGGCACTTCCTTGGTATGGGTCGGAAGATGTCTTTAGGTACTACTTGCCCTTCTCTCTCTCTCTCTCTCTCTCTCTCTCTCTCTCTCTCTCTCTCTCTCTCTCTCTCTCTCTCTCTCACATCACAGCTCTAGTTTTTATTGACTTTTTCCCCCTCTCTCGTCCATACAGAAGAAAAAGAAAAGTTTGACCCCGGTACCGCCCCAGCTTCATCAAAAACTCGGTAAAAAGTAAATACCAAAGTTTTATATGGTGAAGATGTACGAGGTGTGTGTGTGTGTGTG
>JAGKTI010034992.1:0-11348 GCA_018397915.1 Birgus latro | reverse complement strand
CATGCCATGTCCCTCTCTTTTTTCGCTATTATACACCTTCTATTAAACCACACCTTTTTCCTGTTTTCTTTCCCACTTACTCTTGGCACATATTTTTCCACTCCCAAATTGTAGAGGTCTAAAAAGATATCCCACTTCCTCTGTATCTCTCTTGTTTCCCTGAATTTTCTCCAGTCCGCATTTTCAAAAAATTTTCTCAATTCTGCAAAGTTTGTTTTCCCAAAGTTGTATCTTCCTTGCCTATAAAGCTCATCTCTTGGCACCACGTTCCCTATTATCATCTGGAACTCAATGACCACATGATCACTTTTTCCTATAGGACACAGATAATTTAATGATTCAATTACATCAGGTTCTTTGGATAGAAGCAAATCTAATCTTGCTGGTGCGTCATCACCTCTGAATCGTGTCTCTTCTTTAACCCACTGTGTCATTACATTATTCATTGCTATATTTAACAATTTAGTGCCCCACGAATCTTCGCTGCCTCCCGAGTCCCATTCCTCCCAATTCACCTCTTTACAATTAAAGTCACCCATTAGGATTATATTGTTGCTTTTCTTGATCACTTTCTGTAGATAACTAACCATGTCTGACAACATCTCCTGGTATTCATCGTCATTCCATGCTCTTGTCTTAGGGGGAACATATACCACTGCCATATCTCTCTCACCATTCTCCCCAGTTTCTAATTTCAAGTTTATGGCTTCGGCCCTGCCCTCTGCCATTTCCACAGTATCTACGTTTATACTGTCCTTCACTGCTATCATCACTCCTCCTCCCATTTTTTCTTTTCTGTCTCTTCTCCACAATTTGTATTTACCACCTCCCTTCTCTCTTCTCCACAATTTGTATTTACCACCTCCCATATGAAAATCAATATCTTCTTTCAATTTAGTCTCTACAAAGCACATAACATCAGGTTCATGTGCCCTCAAAAAATCATTGATTTCTAATCTCGCCGATATTAGTCCATCAATGTTTGTGTACGCCACTTTCAAACTTTTTTCATCGTTTTTTGTACTCTCGTCTCTCCTTCCTTCCATCGGTACCACTTTCTCAATTTCTGGTCCATAACTCTCCAATAGAACTCTGTCTTCTCTTTCTCCGTTCGTTGTTCGTTTTTTATCTTTGCTTCCTTTACTAACTCCTTTAATTTAGCTCTTTCCTCTTCATTTGCATCTCTCCTAATCCAAACATTTTTAAACCCCTCTTTCTCTGACAATTTCCACGTTCTACTTATGATTTCATTCACTATTACTTGGGACTTAAACTTTACTTTCAAGGGCCTTGCCCCACCATCCTCGTACTTTCCTAACCTAAACACTTCTTCAATCTCTTCTTGGGCTTCATTGTTTCCTTCCATAACCACTGATATTATTTCTTTAGCCTTGCTCAGTTCCTCTCTCTCTCTTTCAGATCTTACTGTCATTCGTTTTTCTTTTATTCCTGAAATTATCACACATTTTTTCTTGTCTGCTACATCCCTGACCAAAGATTCTCTACTTCTTAGTACTCTAACCACTTCCTTCTCCACTTTTTCCTTACTTTGTTGTTCTATGATTTCCTTCAAATTTACATTTCCTTCCTCCTGTATTTTCTTCCACCCCTTATGTTGCTCCTTGATTTCCTGAATATGCTCATCTTGCCTCCTCGATTTTGATTCATATTCATCTAGTTTACTTTTTATTCTGTCCCTTTCTTCTTCCAACCTCTTATTCTCCCTCTTCAGCTGTTTTATTTCATTTGATGCGGATTCGTTATTCGCCTTTAATTCTGTAACTTCTTTTTCTTGTTCCTCACTACGTGTGCTAACTTTTTCCAGCCTATTCTGTAGGACTTTGATCTCTCTGTCTTGCTCTATGGTCCGTTCCTGCAGCTGCTTAATTACTTCCCATACCTTTTTTAACTCCTGGACATTCCTCTCCGCCATTTTCTCTACTCCTGCTACTCGTTTCTTGCAGCTTATCACTTCCTTTGCCTACATTTAGCTCGGAGAAGCCCACAAATTCCCCCTCGTCAGTTGTAAACAATCTTCCGTCTCTCTCCGCCATGATACAACCATATGGAAACTTTCTTTTTCACTTTGTCTTGTATTTTTAGGGCCGAAACTTGCGTTTTTTTTTTTAACTAATATCCGACGGGACCACCACTCATGCATTCAACCACATAATCACAATAGGCTATCTCCTTTTCTCTGCTAGTTCTGCGATTATTTCCCCTCGATCCAGGAGCAGCTCCGTCTCTCTCCCTCTACGACCCGTGTGTGTGTGTATGTGTGTATATGTGTGTATATGTGTGTGTGTGTATGTGTGTGTATATGTGTGTGTGTGTGTGTGTGTGTGTGTGTACTGTAAGCATGTGTGCATTTTTTTTTTTTTAAATGTCCGACTCTGGGCATAGGCTTCATAGCCTGCTATCAAGGCCCAGCAGTCCTCCTACGTACCATACACCTCTACATTTCACCACTTCGGCGCTAACACCCACCGTCCATACTGAATACAAGCTAGGGCTGTCTCATGCAGGACTGGTGTATTGGTATTAGCGGGGGTAATTTTACGACATGTCGGCGGGTCTTCTGGCAGATCAGTAAAGTTTAACGAAATTCAAATCCTCAAACTGTTCCCTGCTCCAGCGAGGATTTGAACCTGGGTCCATTAGGACTGCAAGCCAACTCTCTACCGATCGAGCCACCACCTCCATGCATGTGTGTGTATGAGAATGATGAAAGAATGAATGAATGAATGAATGTATATATCTATGTTCTTACCTTACCTAACTGTTCTTACCTAATTGTATCTTAATAGGAATGAGTCAAGCTCGTACTGTCCCATGTATTAAACTACTTTTATCATACATATCCTTAAATTTATGAACTGTTTTGTCACACACTATTTCATTCAGTAGTGCATTCCACTGATCAACTGCCCTATTTGGGAAACTGTGTGTGTCTGTTTTCAAAGCAGTGAGCAAACTCATGAGGACTGAGATGAATGTTGTTAACGTTCTCATTTTACTGTCAACATTAAAACGCATTAATTTCTTGTTGCAGCATGCTGATAGTTATATTATATACTTTTTACATATCCTAGTGTTTTATGTTTGTGTAACAGTAGTGTGACCATGAGTGTTTAGTATGAGGTCAGTTTGATGTGTAACTGCCAAGTTAAGAATGCTGGTGGGAAGGGTTAGGTAGGAGTATGGGATAGCTGGGGTAGAGATGAATGAAGCTTGTTTCATACCCCCCTCCCCTCTTCCCTGGGTATATAAGGGTAGGAAGGAGGCACCCCTGAACAGAAATTAGTACTCGTGAGAATACACATTGTACAGTACTACGGCACATACTATAAACATAATCATATTCACCTAGTATTGGCACCATCCATGCCCTGTGGGGCCACAAGGGAAGTTATAGCACTACAGCAACGAGCAAGGCACCAAGAATGTTGGTTTGGCGCACTGGGTGAGCCACTTCCACAAAGCAAGTGATAGGCTGGCATGTGTTGCTGTCTTGTAGGGTCTGACCGCGCACCTACTGGGTCCCATGTCTAAGCGGGATGATATACATTACCACCAAGAAATGCACAATACCAGTGACTGCTTCCTGTTTCGGCACCGGATATTGCCAAATCCTGCTGGATGTTGTTTTAACAAAGCTGAGCAAAAAGTGCTGGATATTGCATTGAGCTGGATATTGTGATGATGGTTAATTGAGAGATTACTGTATATAGTTGTGTCACAACTTAGGCGAATATAATTTACACGATTCTGACTATACGCAATTTAAAATACTGTGCATATGTTTAATAGTTTAATAATCAATTTCACAGTGTCGGTTATTTATCTATCTATTGCCAGACGCCTTAATCCTGTAAGGGGTGGCCACAAACAAATTGCCTCCATGTTGCCCTGTCACCCGCCATTTCACCGCCCTCGCCCCAGCTCACACCTCTCTCTCTCATATACAGTACCACTACACTCCATCCCTCCATCTTATTCTTGGCCTCCCCCTCCCTCTTCCCCCCACCACCTCACTCACTTACACTCTCCTCATCAGTCTTTTGCTCTCCATCCTCTCCACATGGCTAAACCACCTCAGTGTGTTTCTCCTAACACTTCCTATTACATCCACATCCACACCACAATGCTTCTTCACTTCCTCATTTGTCAGTCTGTCTCTCCATGCAACTCCATATGGTCCTCTCAAATAACTCATTTCCAATGCTCTCACTCTAGACTTCTGCCCCTCTAACAAGGTCCAAGCTTCACTTCCATTCATTTTGGTATAAGAATACTCTCAAGCAGTAATTTTCTCACTTCCATACTCACTTCCCTGTTTCTTATCACTGCTTTCAAGGAACCAGCAATCTTCCTTCCTTGATGTACCCTTTCAAGTACTTCACCATCTAAATGTCCATCTTTACTCATCACACTACCCAAGTACTTAAATGTACTCACACTGTTCATTTCCTCCTCATCCAACCTCACTGTACATTCACTGACTTCATTTCTCTCAAAGACCATAACTTTACTCCTCCCTACATTCACCTTTAGAATCCATTTTTTACACACTCTCCCAAACTCATCCACAAAGCCTTGCAGCTCCCCTTTGTCTTAATTTAACAACACAGTATTATTTGTACAGTGAATTTCCAAAAACTGCTCTCTCTCATTAGGGCCACTCCAACATCCACTGGCCTACCTTGTATCTCTTTTATAACCCCATCCATGTACAGACTGAACAACCTTGGAGACCACATCCCTGTTTCAATCCAATCTTCAAATAGAAAAATTCACTCAGTTCACTATCCACACACACTGCAGCCTTAGCCCCCTCGTACATACTCTTCATGGCATTCAGCAACTTCCCATCTACTCCTATATTCTTAATACTTTCCACAATTCTTGTCTATCAAGCGTCGGCACAGGTGTCACGAATTTTCTACATCGTAAAATTATGTAAAGTAAATTGTGACATCGAGTGATTTTGCGGGAGGAACGAATTATTATGAAATGTACGATGTTTCGCTTGTTCTCTCAAACCGTCCGCTCGCTTACTTATATTCGCATCAAGTTGTCAAAACTTTCGTCATTCTTTCGCGAGTGATTGTTTTTATGTGCGGGCGGTGCATTCCTCTGAGTGATAATTTCTGAATTATCGCTCCCGCCTCCCGGCCGTTACATAAGGCCACACCCTTTCACACGCTCTTCATGCCGTGCACTCAAAATCAGAGTTAGTCTGACTGTAGACACGGTGCGTTGCGGTACGCCTTGCAAGGCTCGAGTGATTTTCTTAGTGATTTCAGATCTCAGCTTGTATTGGCGTGTATCCTCGTAGCTCCCACCTGTTGGTGATCGTCACAGCAGCTCGGTCTCATCTATACCGATTAGTATTTTCTTGTTTTCCTAGGCTTAAGTTTTTGAGATATTTAGCTGTTTGTCTGAGTGTTTGAGTGAGTGCATTTCCCTTTCTTTGATTTGAATTGGAGTCATGTAACGTAAATTTATTTCCTTGTATTCAATAAATTTACAGTTCGTTTTTTGAGCTTTGTTAAATGTAATAGTCGTGTTTAATTTTCCCACTTATTTAATACAGTTTTGATACTCCATGTTAGCACAACTCTTTATATTAAATCACGACTGGTACTTAGGCCAGCTTTTGGCATTAATCCTTAAATCCGTTGTGCTAGCTAGGAGTTTGGCTCAGCCAAGATCCTGTTTATCTTTATTATTATCATTTTTTAATGTTAAGGGGAGAAACTAACTTTCTCAGAGGCCAACGGTACAATATTACAGCCTACTTGAGCGTCTAGTCTCTGCTGTGTACCGCTGAGAAAGTCTATAAATTCTCGACTCTAGAGAATTGGCGAAGTAAGCCAGCATAAAGTGAAATCGCCACTTGATTTAACGAGTCTATTCTCTCTTAATAAATGACTCGATAGTCATTCCTAGCACACATAGCTATATATTGTATACTCGAATTATACAGTATTACATTATCTTTTGAAATATCACATTTTCTTTTTGAATTACTTAAATTCACCCTGACAACAGGGTTAATATAAAAATACTGTGCCACTTCTTGGCTTGTGTGAGTGTGTACACACACACACAAACATATGTGTATATATGTATGTATGCATGTATAGCGGTAGAGTAGATGCTCGATTTAATGACCACTGATTTAGCAGATGACCAAGATAACTGCATAATTTTTTCCCTGTATTTTTTGCCAAATTTAAGGGAAGAAGATCTGTTAAAATGAGTATAATTCCATTGTTAACCCCTAGCCGCCAGGGCCTCCTGGCCCATGCCCACTCCTCCTTACGGGGGTTTTCCGAGATTTAGGCATAAATACCTATACTTCAAACCCTAATATCTGCCAAACTATACAAGCTAGAGAAGTAAATAAAATATCATAAGACTCAACAACTCTTCCTATTTCCAATGAAGGTATTCTGAGGTCTCTAGGTGGTCCCGTCGATGAGTAAGGATGAGTTGAAGAAGAGTGATTTTTCACGTTTGGCAGGGCAGTTTCAACCGCGTGCCACTGGCCGTTGCCTTGCCCTCAGTGGCTAGTGTTGGCAGCACTGACCAGAGTGGTGCTTGTAATACTGCCCGTGCATCCTTGGATGGAATGTGGAATATTCCACTAGTTTTTCTGTTTCTTACTCACCGTCATAAGGATGAGTCATCACCCGGTCCATGTGGATCCCCAAAGGGTCTTCCACCCATTTCATAATGCCACTATGCCCAGTAGGTGTGTGGGAAAGGAAATATCTCTTTGTTTTTCTGTACTCAATTCTTCCGTCAATTATAATAATTTCCCTTTACTAGGACACTTATGATTGCACTTGACATCACGATTAAAAGATGAGAGTGAACAGCCTCACTCATCCCTGAGTGGCATTATGTGAGCAAATAACCCCTACCACCCCTTGGATATAAACCTACACTGGCTCAATCCGACTGGAGCGCCTTAGTTACCCAATTAACCGCCATTTGCCATAATTTGGTTATTGGTTACCACCCAGCATAGTAAACGGTTTCCTGGTATACAGGAAACCACTTGGCTTGTCACTTGGTGTAGACTGTAGAGTCATCCATAGGCACAAGGATGAGGAAAGAATGAAGGAAAGAAAGACAGAAGAGGGAGTGCAAAGTCACCCGTAGGCAGAAGGAAGAGGAAAGAGTGAAGGAAAGAAAGACAGAAGAGGAAGGAAGGAAGAGAGGAAAGGGCAGACACCCAAAACAGCACTACATCGAGTGAGTGGATGGTGCTTGAAGCCCTCTCACGTGACTTCAGAGATGGACTCCCATGGGATATGTTGTCTGCTGGTGATTTGGTGTTGATTGCAGAGAATGAAAAGGAGGTGGAGGAAAGATTTAAGAAGTGGAGAGATGGTATGGGGTACAAGGGCTTAAGGGTAAATGCAGATAAAACAAAAGTCATGATATCTAGGGTTGGTGGCGGTACAATCAGAGGAGAGGGAGAGTGGCCATGTGCAGTTTGCCACAAAGGTGTGGGAAGTAATTCCATCTTGTGTAGTGTTTGTGATAAATGGGTGCACAAGAGATGTAGTGGTATTAGAGGTAGACTGCGAGATAATGCTGATTTCGTATGTGCGGCGTGTCGGGGAGAGCAGGTGGAGACTGTTAAGCGTGAGAGGGTTGAACTTGCAGGCGAGTCTCTTGAGTGTGTGGAGGAGTTTTATTTGGGAGACATGTTATGTGCTGGAGGTGGGGCAGGAGTTAATCGGCTGCTAGGGTGAGAAGTGGTTGGAAGAAGTTCAGGGAGCTGTTGCCTCTCATTACACTGAGAGGACTCTCCTTACGTGTTAAGGGGTCTTTGTATCCAGCATGTGTTAGGAGTGTGATGCTGTATGGTAGTGAGACCTGGGCAGTAAAGGAAGAGGATATTCGCAGGTTTAAACGTACAGAAATGACAATGATTAGGTGGATGTGCAGTGTGTCCCTGCGTGCAAGGCCTGGGGGGGCTGGGTTTACGATGGAAGAGTTGAGAGGTAGGATGGGACTGGAGTGTATTGGTGTTGTGATGAGGAGAGGTAGGCTGAGGTGGTTTGGGCATGTGGAGAGGATGGGGGGATGATAATTGGGCTCGGAGCGTGAGAAGTGTTAATATTGGGGGAGGGGCAGACCGAGAAAGGCATGGGACGAGGTCATTAAGTGTGACTTAAGGGTTAAGGGACTGAACAGGGAGGCTGCCAGGGATTGAGCAGTATGGAGAGCTGCCATTAGGTGACCAAGGCCGACGCATGCAAGCATGTTGGAGCCTTCAAAAACAAAACGAATAATAATAATAATAATAATAATTATAATAATAATAATAATAATAATAATAATAATAACAACAACAACAACAACAACAACAACAACAACATATCAACCTACCTCCATAGATTTTTTTGGCAGTTTGACATCACTAGAGGTAAAGAACTCAACATTTCGTGTGAGCTTGAGCGAGTGGAGACCCCGAACATGAAGAAGGAGTGGAGAGAGGATGGGGGCCCAGGTTGAGGCTAGAGGGGATGCCACATCAGTCACCTGCAACATATATCATCATCATCATCACCACCACTCTCATCAACATCAACTTCAATTCTCCTTCATCATCATCACCACAGATGCCATCATCATGATCCCAATTCTATTTCTTACTAACCCTTATACTAGCAAATTGTCATTCTCATCCTCCTCCTAATTTTTAACAAAATCATTACCATCAGATATTCATCCTTAGATCTTTAGTGGAAAAGTTTCTAGAGAAGAGAAAGAAGCTGTATGCAGCCTTCATGGATTTGGAGA
The DNA here is from genome assembly GCA_018397915.1 of Birgus latro. Classification (NCBI taxonomy): domain Eukaryota; kingdom Metazoa; phylum Arthropoda; class Malacostraca; order Decapoda; family Coenobitidae; genus Birgus; species Birgus latro. The sequence continues at coordinate 2,522 of JAGKTI010034992.1, read as the reverse complement.
AAGCTTATGACAGGATGGATAGACAAGGATTGTGGAAAGTATTAAAGATATATGGAGTGGATGGGAAGTTGTTGACGGCAATGAAGAGTATGTATGAGGGTGCTAAGGCTGAGTGAATCTTTCCATTTGAAGGTTGGATTGAAACAAGGATGTGTCATGTCTCCATGGTTGTTCAATCTATACATGGATGGGGTTATAAAAGAGATACATGGTCGGGCAGTGGATGTTGGAGCGGCCCTAGTGAGAGAGGGCAGTGTTTGGAAACTCCCTGTACTGTTGTTTGCAGATCATACTGTGGTGAGTGAAGACGAAGGGGAGCTGCAAGGCTTGGTAGATGAGTTTGGGAGAGTGTAAGAAACGGAATCTAAAGGTGAATGTAGGGAAGAGTAAAGTGATGGTCTTTGAAAGAAGTGAAGCCAGTGAATGTACTGTGAGATTGGATGGAGAGGATATGGAGAATGTGAGTGCATTTAAGTACTTAGGTAGTGCAATGAGTAAGGATGGAAGTCTGGAGGGTGAAGTGCTTGAAAGGGTGCAGCGGGAAGGAAGGTTGCTGGTTCGTTGAAAGCAGTGATAAGAAACAGGGAAGTGAGCATGGAAGTGAAAAAGTTGTTACATGAGAGTATTGTGATACCAACTCTAACATAGGGAAATGAAGCTTGGACCCTGTTGGAGGGACAGAAGTCAAGAGTGAGAGCAGTGGAAATGAGTTATTTGAAAGGAGCATGTGGAGTCACATGGAGAGATAGACTAACAAATGAGGAAGTGAAGGAGTGTTGTGGTGTGGATGTGGACGTGATACAAAGCATTAAGAGAAACACATTAAGGTGGTTTGGGCATGTGGAGAGGATGGAGAGTGAAAGACTGACGAGGAGAGTGTATGTGAGTGAGGTGGAGGGGGGGAGATGGAAGAGGAGGCCGAGGATGAGATGGAGGGATGGAGTGGAGAGGTATATGAGAAAGGGAGGTGTGAGTTGGGAGCGGGGTAGTGAAATAGCGGGGGACAGAGCGACATGGAGACGATTTGTTTGTGGCCACCCCGTGCGGGATTGAGGCGTCTTGCAATAGATAGATACATAGATTATTATCATCATAATCAATGTCAGTCATTATCATCATCTTGACTTTCTCTAAATGACGATCATCATCAACATAATTGTCATCTCATTGTCTTAACCCTACTTCTAACTAAATCATCGACATCCTAATCCTGTTTCACATAAAACTATTAACATTCTCACCCTACTTTCCACTGTCATCAACATCCTAACCTTATTTTTCACTAATATAAGGGATGGATAGCATCCAGCTTTCATTAAAGCCATAAAACAGTGTTTGAAATGCAGGGAGATTTAACCAAGGCCACCTCAAACACAAGGTCTTAGCCTGAAAAGGCAGACTGCAGGATGACGTCACAGAAGCGGGTGAACCATCCCTCTGTCAGATATGCTTGATGGATATATACCCCTTCAAGATGTCGGTGTACTACCTTGTATTACAGCTTATACTGTTTACTTAGTTCTGAAAAACCTACAAAGTTCAGCCTGTGCAGTCACAATCCCTAGTTTCTCTACCTTCCCATGGTAAGGAGGTGAAAGACAGTATGAAATAAGGCCGGGTGAAAGGATATTGGCAGTTCAGCACTGAAGTGCATGTTTGTGTGAGTACATGTGTCTGATATGTTCATATCTGTTCCCCTGGCCTTTCTACAACTTTGTCCTCCTGGGAGCAAAGAAACTAAGAATTGCAAGATTACATTGTGCCTCTCCTTTGACAAGAATCTTGATGCAGACATATCTGAAGAGTAACACAACTACTTTCAGATTCTTGACAGAGGAGGCTTGAAATGGTCACCTGAATTTAGTGTCAGTCTGCTCTAACACCTTCATAACTTTCCAAACATTTTAAGGAATAATTGCTTTCTTCAGAAATAAAAATGAGTTGTAAGCAAGCTGTCCATTGATCTTTATTTCCCTCTATACGGTCCGAATGAGTGATAATTTAGTGGCATTTCTAAATATGATTATATCACTACCCGGTGTGCAATGAGTGCATAACATGACCAGTACACAAATCAATACCAATGCCAAGTCATCCAACAATAAAATGAAAGGCCATTGCACTAAAAAGGTTTTCAACATTTGGTGCTTAAACGTACACATAATACAGTAAGACCTCACTATAACGAACTAATTGGGGCCCAGGCCAGTCCGAAATATGCAAAATTCCGATAAAAGCGACATCCCGACTTACCCCTGCTAATCCGGACCTTTTCCGATATATCAGACATTAGTCCGGATTGCATCAGTGGTTTTCACCACCACTGCAGTATTGTACTGTGTTATACCTTCACTTCATTAATCAAATGGTATAATAATACTGTACTGTGCACTGAAAAACATGTCTTTTACTTTTCTTATTGTTGTGGACATTGCTGAAGTTGTCAGGCAGTCCGGACTGCTTTCTGGCTTTATTGGACTTTTTCCGATATATGGTATAGGAGTTTAGTCCGGTAGCTCCTC
>JAGKTI010034991.1:0-11348 GCA_018397915.1 Birgus latro | reverse complement strand
GAAATATGCGTGATGCTGGGCGGCCATTTTTCACGTGCTGTTTAGGTAAAGCTCTTGCTTACTTTGCAATGAGGACTTTCAAGAGACTTAGTGGCAATCCTTGGTGATTAAAATTTTTATGGGGAGTATTAGTTGGAGAAGAACAAGGGAGATTTAGGTAGGGAAAAGGGTGTGTAGATCAGATATTAGTTCCAAGATGTTTAGTGGAGAAGTATCTAAAGAAGGGAAAGAAAGTCTAAGCTGCCTTCATGGGCTTGGAGAAAGCTTATGATAGAATAGATAGGAAAGGTATGTGGAAGTTTTGAAGAATATATGGGGTGGAGGGGAAATTGTTGAGTGCTGTAAAGAGTATGTACGATGGAGCTAGGGCTACTGCGCGAGTGGATGGTGAGTTTAGTGAGTTCTTTGATCTGAATGTGGGACTGAAACAGGGTTGTGTGATGTCTCCATGGCTGTTTAATATATTCTGTACATGGATGGGGTTGTAAAGGAGGTGCAAGTGGATGTGAGAGTGGCTCTATTGAATGAGGGTGAGATGTGGAAGATTCTGGTGTTGTTGTTTGCTGATGATACAGTATTGTTGAGTGAAGATGAATGGGAGTTGTAAGGTTTGGTGAATGAATTTGGGACAGTGTGTAAGAAAAGGACTCTGAAAGTCAATGTAAACAAGAGTAAAGTTATGGTGTTTGAGAGGAATGAAGTCACAGAATGCACAGTGAGTTGGATGGTGAGGATATGGAGAATGTGAGTGCATTCAAGCAGCCTACTTGGGTAGTGTGATGAGTAAGGCTGGAAGTTTTGGGGATGAAATACTTGAAAGGGTACAGCAGGGAAGGAAGGTTGTTTGTTCACTGAAAGCACTCCCTACCCTGACATATGGAAGTGAGGCATGGACCTTGCTAGAGGGTAACAAGTCAAGAGTGAGAGCAGTGGAAATGAGTTACTTGAGAGGAGCATGTGGAGTGAGAGAGGGACAGGGTGACGAATGAAGAAGTGAAGGAACGTTGTGGGGTGGATGTGGTTGAGATTAGGAGAAATACACTGAGGTGGTTTGGACATGTGGAGAGAATGGAAAATGAAAGACTGACTAAGAGGGTGTATACAGGTGGGGTGGAGGGAGGTAGAGGGAGAGGAAGACTGAGGATGCAGTGGAGGGATGGAGTTGAGAGGCATATGAGGGAAGGGGGAGTGAGCTGGGGGGAGAGTAGGCAAATGGTGGGTGACAGAGCAACTTGGAGGCGTTTTGTCTGCGACCACCCTTTGTGGGATTAGGGCGTCAGGCTATAGGTAGGTAGATAGATTAGGGAGCAAAACTAATTGGTTAGGTTAGCTTAGAATGCAGTAGTTATCCACTGCTGTGTCCAGTCAGTGAGGTCGTATGTAAACACACTGTCTTCGGTGTCTTAAGGCAGACATATTTGTAATAATCTTTCTTTAAATATATTTTTAACAAAAAATATGAGGCTCCTAGAACCTAACCCCCTATTTAACATGTAAATATATGTCATGTTTTAGCGCGAATTTGATTTGGTGTCCAGTTTGAATTTTTTAATTTTGATTTTTTTACCTTTGGAGTTTTTGTCAGCCTTCTTCAAAAATTCGGATTATTGGAATTTTTGGATTATCAGTGTTCGGATTAATGGACTTTTACTGTATATAAATACTTAAGAATAATATGGGCGAAGGTATCGAAGCAATGGAGTAGGTGTGATTCATAATAAAGTCTGACATCTTGCGAGACAAGTTGTTTTTTTCTGCCTGGCCATCTCTCGTGTCCCCCCCCCTCCTCTGTAGCAACTGTTCCAGTCTCCTCCCCACTTCCACCACTTTACCACTGACAAAAACCATTAATTTACTTAGGATGGTACTATTGTCCAATGTAACAAGTGCCTAAGTATTAAAATACTTTATATGCACTTACCCAGCCAAATGGATTTATTTTTAAAAAAACATGGGGAGATGCAACAACTCTGTACCTTTTACAATAAATATTTCAATTCAAATTCAATTTCTTCTGATTCATTGTCCATTTGGGTGAAGCACAGATACATTACTCGTTTCATGTCTGCATAGTAGTGACAATGCAAAACAGAATTTATGAGAATTGGAATATATACAATTGTTTTTTGTATGATACTTCAGGTATGAAATTGAAACCAACCAATCACGCGGCAGGAGTACGCAGATGCCACATTCACGAAAGTGGATCATCAGCCAGAAGAAAAGCGAGTATAGCCTAGGTGTGTAGCTCTTGCTCTTGCACTTCGCCTGCTTCAAGATCAGCCGTCACGGCCGCGATTCGGCTAGTGTGAACAGAGTTTTACTGTCACTCAGCTTTCCGGGGGCTTAAGGGCCGTGTGCATAAATTTTCTTAAGCATAAAATCATTTAAGAGTCCTTATGTATACCTTTAACTCACACTTAATCATACCAGATACACCCAAAGTGGAATGAACGTTGAAGTAGCTGTATGGTACTGTAAACACGGATGTCGTATTCGTCTTCGTTCCCAGAGCTCTGCCTTGTTCGGTGCTTCCATTTAAATCGGACCAGCCTCTTTCCCGATTCCAGCAAAAAAGGACTGACATGTCGGTCTCTCCATTCCGGCAAAAAGAGTGGCCGGAATTTCTACCGGGGAGCAAATTCCGGCAAAAAACAGCCGCAATTTTGCTCGTGTGAACCGGGGATGTTCTGTTTTTTCGTCGCTCTTCACAAGAGAGATGCATAATTGTGCCCATTTTCCACCTACATTTTCAACCTTGTACAGTAACATCAGGCCATATTACGATAAAACAACATATTTACTGTTATGCTACGTATTTGCAGGTCGGTTTCTCACCCCCCAAATACGCAGGCTACAGCGGGGCCCTATTCTAGACCGGGTCGGTAATTCTAAGGAAAGGACTGGACACAAAAAAAAGGCAGTGACTGTTACACGCATGTATTACAAATATCTTCCCAGAGACAATAATACATCAACAAATACACTAGATCCTGGGTTGGCCGGGGATGGGTCAACACCTTAACACAAGGTTTTACTTGACTGGAAATCTGTCACTATACCGGCTTGTAGAAAGTATGGTAATATTTTCCCAGTACTTATGGCACAAAATACACTTATGATTCAGGACACAGGAATGAATTTACTACAATTTCCAAATCTCGCATAGCACTAGACGGCACTGATACATGAATTACGTTAACACCTGTGTCATAGACACTCACCTGGCCGGAAATCTATCTCGAATAGTCTGCCGCATAGTGATCACTGAAGGGGGGACTGCGGTATTCTAGCGAGACATTTGGAGATGGCTAGACATACCATAACTAATGTGCCTGGACACTGGGGCGGGTGGAGGTTTAATACACAAGGGGGAGGCACGATTAGAATAATATTCTTTCTTTCTGTTAGTCACTGTGGTGTTTCACTCGCGTGCCTGTACACTAGGGAGGGAGAGTTTTAATAAACAAGGGAATGGCACGATCGACATAATATTATTGTTATGTTGGTCACTGTGGCGTTTTGTTCACTGGGGGATGCACAGGACTCCACTCGGGATATAAATTGGGCCAAAGTTACTATTGGGCTCATCCAATCTTACACTCTGGGTTCCTGGTCACTTTATCACTAGAATATACTATAAGGAATCACTCGCATGGTATAAACTAATGCATACATATATCTGGGTCTAGAAGGCACACACATAGATAAAGTCCACTCGTTTCACGATCACTGGTGGGCCGCAGGTTGATTCCTCCGTCCGGAGGAAAGACAGCGTGACGCGCCCCTGGGCGGGGCCCCACACGTAGTCGTGGGGCTAAGGGCTCGGCCCAAAGAGAGCCAGGAGACGGGCCTGACGTCGAGTCTGGGAGAGACTCGGTGAGGTCTCCCCCACAGGTAAGTCGCGCCCTGGTGTTCGGGGCAACTCCCGGGGTGACTGAGGACCCAGGGTACTGGAACCCGGGGCAGCTGGACTGCGGCAACAGCTGGAGGGCGGCAACGCCGTCAGGGTCGTCACACGGGAACCTCGGGCCGGGGGAGTAGTGGACAGGGCCCGACGTCGGCTACTGGGTCTGCTGGGGCTCCGCTTCGGCTGCTGTTCAACTGGTGGAGTTGCAGGGAACCAAGGCCTCGGGTGAGGCTTTGCCACGGCTCGGGGGAAGGGTCCTCTCTGGCTGCATGATCTCCTGTGGGAAAGAAGCAGACTGTGGCCTGCTCTACCCCCGGCCTGACGTGACTAGTGGCCGACGTCGTAGTGGCACAGGGGACAACGGCTTCAGTGTGGTTAGTGGCCTGCTCTACCTCTGGCCTGACGTGACTAGGGGCCGATGTCATAGCGGCACAGGGGTCTGCTGCTTCAGGGTGGCTAGTGGCCTGCTTTACCTCTGGCCTGATGTGACTAGTGGCCGACGTCGTAGTGGCACAGGGGGTTGTAGCTCTGGTGTGGCTAATGGCCCGTACCATGGAGCTAAGAGGACTAGTAGCAGAGGGACGGACTATGGCCAATCCTGCCTCATACCCAGTACGGTTTGTGGCTGGTACTGCGGTGCTACCCTGGGGGGAACGACTACAGGAGTCAGACGACTTATTGCCGGTCGTATCCTGCAGTGGGGATGCAACTGGGGAACGGACTATGGCCGGTTTTGTACCCGGTGTGACAATGGCCAATTCCGCGGTGTTGCGCGGATTTTTTATTTTTTTTATTTTTTTTAAGATTCGCCACACTGGTGTGGCACGGGCTCAGGGTGGAGAGCCCGTCAGAGGAGTGCAGTAAACAAGGGGGCGTCCTCTGCATGGCAACAGAGGACGCGGACAAATATATACCAGTGCAGTGGCTGGAGGGTAACTCCAGCCACCCGTTGCGTGGAGTTGTAAACTCCACCCCTTACCTGGCGAGTGGAATTTCGGCCGGAGACTAAGCACCGGCGACTGCTGCCTTTCCGGGGCATCGGCTGGGAGTAAGAGGGGCGCCAGGGAGGGATACAGGTGCGCCGTTCCTGCTCCGAGCCGCTCAGTGTCAGCAGCGGACCCCCGGTGGTTCTGAGTTTGTTGGGGGTGTTGGTGTCATTCGCATCGGCCGTCGCATCGTCTGCGGCCTTAACCTCTAACTCCTTTATTCCATTTACCTTAATATGGTAAAAAAAAGAAAAAAACAATCTGTGCTTACCTATCGGCCAGCCTTCTCCAGCCTCCGGTGTTGACACCAGTTTTATGAACGTAAGCGCGATCATTATGAAGAAGCCCGATTAGGAACTCAAACCCAGCCAAATAATAATGCAGACAGTTTGCTAACTCTGTCAATTAACCATAGCAGTGTGTAGCTGAGGAAGTACATCATAAGACGGACTGTTGGATAAATATAGCTTTCACTAAAATCAATAAAACTCATTAGTTAAGTGAAAAAATAGAGAGGGTGGAGTGGGGAATAAAGTCTTTAGTACGAAAAATTTCACCCAAGCTGAATGTTATTGTTATGCCATGTATTTGAGGGCCGACTACTCGTCCCTTGTGCACGTAAGCGAGAGGTGAACTATACCTGTCGCGTTTCTGAGGGGCAACTTCTCATCGTGTCAAATATGCAGACTCACAGCAGGTTCTTATTCAAGACCGGGTCAGCATTTCTAAGGAAAGGACTGAACACAAAAACAAGGCAGTGAATTGTTATACACATGTATTACAAATATCCCCCCAGAGACAAATATTGCAACACTAGATACAACAGATTGTGGGTCGTGTGTGTGTGTGTGTGTGTGTAGATATGTCACACTGAATGTGACACGGGCTCAGGGTGGAGAGCTCATCAGAGTGATGCAGTAAACAAGGGGGCGTCCCCTGCATGGCGACAGAGGACGCTGGCGTGGGGGGGGGGGCAGGGCGGGGCGAAAGAGCAGAGTGGAAACCTCGGCGCGAAGGTGTGGCGCCGAGGAGTCGCGGCGCCAATGGTCGGGCGCCGACGAACTGCAGTGGTGTCGCCCCGTGATACCCCCACTCGCCCAGCTCCCCAGCAGCAGGTGGAGGCCCAGGGGGAAGGCCCAGTCACAGTGGTGGGAGGGTAAGCCCCGATCCTGGTGGAGGGAGGAAGGGTGAAGTGGGGACCCTTAACCTCCTGGTGGACGGACAGGGCTGCTCCGGTAAAAGACAGGCCCATCCTCCCCGGCGGAAACACTGCTGCAGAGAGCTGGTCCCACCGAGAACAGCGGTGGAGGTGTTGTCTCGGTGGGAGATGGACTGCGAGTCTCATTGTGGGTCTTTTAATCTGTCTCTATACTGGCTTAGGGAAAGTATGGTAGAATACACCCAGCACTTATGGTACTCATATGACACTTATACTTTTGGACACAGGAATACACTTGCTACAATTTCCCAATATAGTATAACACTGGACGGCACTGATACAAAGGTTCAATTACGTTAACACTCGTGTCGATAGACGCCAATCTGGTTGGTGGCCTATCACGGAAGAAGTCAGCCGCACTGTAGTACACTGCGAAGGGGGACTGTGGTATTTTAGAGGAACACTCAGGGGTGGCTAGACACACCGTGACTAACGTGCCTGTACACTGGGGAGGGAGAAGGTTAATAAGCAAGGGGATGGCACGATCAGTACAATATAATTTTCCCTGTTTCATCACTGTGGTGTTTCATTCACTGGGGGGGGGGGGGGCGGGACTCCGTTCGTGATATACACTAGACCAGGATCACTATATAGGCTCGTCCAATCTTACACTCTGGGTTTTCCTTGCCACTTTATCATGAAAACACACTATAGGGAATCACTCGCGTTACACATATGACCGTATACATATCTCTGGGTTTAAGAGGTGCACACTGGTAAAGTCCATCTGTTTCACTATCACTGGTGGGCCAAAGGTTGATTCCTCCATCAGGAGGGCAGACGGAGTGGCACGCCTTTACAGGGGCCCCACACGTAGGTGCGGGGCTAGGGGCTCGGTCCGAAGACAGCCAGAAGGCGGGCTCGACGCTGAGTCAGGAATGGGCTTAGAGAGGTCCCACCAGCAGGTAAGTCGCGCCCTGGTGTTCGAGGCAGCTCCCGGGGTAACTGAGGACCCAGGGTACTGGAACCCAGGGTGGATGGACTGCGGCAATGACTGGAGGGTGGCATCGCCGTTAAAGCCGTCTCACAGGAACCTTGGGCTGGGGGAGTGGTTGACAGGGCCTGACGCCGGCTGCTACGTCTGCTGGGGCTCCGCCTCAACTGTTGCTCACACTGGCTGAGTTGAAGGGAACCAAGGCCTCGGGTGAGGCCTGGCCAAGGCTCCGGGAAAGGGTCTTCCCCAGCTGCTCCCTCTGCAGGAAAGAGGGTGCGTCCCGCCTGGCTACAAGAAACAGGGTAAGCTAGGCAAGGAACTGTCCTGTCGGGAGATATCCTGGGAACAGAGGAAGAGGAGCGGACTGTGGCCGACTCTACCTCCCCCATACGGCTAGTCACCGACACGGCAGTTCCTCTGCCCCGTTGGAACTCAGGATTTACGTGAGGCACAACTCGCTCTCTCCGGTCTTCGTCAGGGGAGTAAGAATCTCCTGTAGGAGAAAAGCAGACTATGGCCTGCTCCGCCTCTGGCTCGGCGTGGCTTGTGGCCAACGTCGTGGTCCTACAGGGGACTATGACTCTGGTATGGCTAATGGCCTGTACCATGGAGCAGGGAGCACTAGTAGCAGAGGGATGGACGATGGCCGATCTTGCCTCGTACCCAGCACGGCTTGTGGCCGATGCTGCGGCACTACTCTGGGGGGAACGACTACATGAAGCGGATGACTGGAGGCCTGTCCTGCCCGACCGACACGGTTGGTGGTCCTTGCCGTGGCCCTGTAGCGGGGGGTACAACTGGGGAATGGACTGTGGCCAGTTCTGCCCCTTGCCTGGTATGACAATGGCCAATACTGCGATGTTGTGTGGAGCTGCGTAGGCAAACTCCACCCCTTACCTGGTGAGTGGAATTTCGGCCGGAGACTAGGCTCCGGCGACTGCTACCTTCCTGGGACTTCGGCTGGGAGTAAGAGGGGCGTCGAGGAGGGGTACAGGTGCGCCGTTCCTGTCCTGAGCGGCTCAGTGTCAGCGGCGAACCCTTGGTAGTCCTTGGGGGGCTGGGGGTGTTGGTGTCGTCTGCACCGGCAGTCGTGTCGTCTGCAGCCCTTACCCCTAACTTCTGTATTTCAGTAAATATGCGTTATCATTACGCTAAATATCATCGTAAGGAATGTAAATAGGCGATACATTTACATAAGGTGAAAAATGGTCTGATGTCATTGAAACAGTATTATGCAAGTAGAAAAAATGAAATGTTTGCTGAAACAAGAACCTTAGCGAATCATATGTGACCAATGTGACCTAACTCGCTATGCTTGCGCAATGGAACAATGCTTATTTTTCCTATATTTCTCTATGAAAACCATAATGCTGTTATTGTAAATGTTTATTAGTTCGAAATCAATAAATGTAAACCTGTTGTGAGTTGTTTCCCAGAATCATACCTACCATAGAAAACGTGACAGCCAGACATGTCAGTGACAGAATATGGTACCTGGCGGAGGGGAGCTTACCTGTTCAGACCACTTATGGACCAAGGTGAGCACTTTCTTTGTGATTTTCCATTGTTTCTCACCAAAAGCGGATGTTTGAGCCAAAAAAATTTTTTCTCCCAAAATTGGTCGCAATTGGGGGGGGGAGAGGTAGGAAATCGGTCGGAACGTGACGGATTAAATAAATGCTATGCATGTCTTGTAGGGAGGTAGGTAGGTGATTTTCTGAGTTAGGTTTGGTTAGGGTCCGAAAGTACCAGTGCGGGAGCATCGGGGCCAATATCCGGACAGAACCAATTTCCGGACATGCCTCTGGCTCTATTACATGAGGTCACGCAATTTAGGCAGATTAGGTATACATTCTTTCATAATCAAAGGATCAAGTTGGTACTGCCCTCCATTGACATTAATATTTGTACAATTCTCTATACATATTGATTATCTTTTTATAGTTTTTTTTTTTCATTTGCACAACATTTTACTTTCAAATTCAGTGTGTGGTTATTACTTGCCTTATTTCTCCTTCACTCTCTGCCTCAGTCTGTCTGTCTGTCTCTCTCTCTCCAGATATATATCACGCGTGCGATTACTGTTCCCTTCTCATGTTCAATATGTGATTTTTTAGCCAAAGGCATTTGCCATGTACACATTATAGTAACATAATATGTGCCACTCCAATTTCCTTCCCTTGCTTTCTGTTTGTCTCAATACTAATCACAAATAATTGCTCTACCTGCGACCTATCCTGTCCTTGACCATTCAATAACACCTGTCCAGGTCAGTGTTGCCAACATAGCGTTCTTTATTTTATACGATGGACAGTGTATTCTTCATATGGTTAGGATGTTTTTTTCTTTTAATCGAGAACGAGGTGTGCAAGTTTTTGTGCACAAAATCATTACTAGCAGAGGTCGCTCCACCAAGTGTTGTGTACATAAAAAATTATTTCATCAGTAACACAAGACCTACTGATGCGGCATTAGTGCCCAATCTTGCCTCAGCACATACATATTATCCTTCTCATTGCATGCACTTCACATCAAAAGTGAGGGCAGAAGGAGTGGCAGGAATGTTGCTAAGACTGTAAGCCAGTGGCTAAGGTGGCTTTTTGCCTGTTGGCGGTCGACCAAGTCTGAGAGAGAAAGGTGATGGTGGGCGGGGGAGGGGGGGGGGGACGGTTGAACATTCCTTTTCATGAAAAAAATGACACGAGCTCGTAAAAAAAGGAAAACAAAATCTAGACAGACACCGTGGAAGTTTGCATTTTGGACATGAGAGATGAACAGTGGAGATTTTTTTGCAAGTTTTTTTTTTTCCTTCTTCCAAACTTATGTCAATTTCATCAGGAAAAGATTCTTATGATCAAAATGACATGATCTTGTTTTTGTGACATTTTGCTATCTCACATATAAAGATCAATGTGTGTGTGTGTGTGTGTGTGAGAGAGAGAGAGAGAGAGAGAGAGAGAGAGAGTGAGAGAGACAGAGAGAGAGACAGTGAGAGAGAGAGAGAAGCAGGCAGATAGAGAGAGAGAGAGAGAGATTTGGTGTTTCTGACGACGGTTGAATTTATCGATCACCAAGGGATTAAGGCGGGTGGCATGAACGCAATTTAGGCAGATTAGGCATACATTCTTTCATCATCAAAGGATCAAGTTGGTACTGTCCTGCACTAACATTAATATTTGTACAATTCTCTATACATATGGATTCTCTTCTTATAGTTTTTCATTTGTAATATTTTCCTTTCACTCCAATTCAGTGTGATTACTACTTTTCTATCTTTCTTCTTCTTCTTCTCCTCTCTCTCTCTCTCTCTCTCTCTCTCTCTCTCTCTCAGATATATACCACGCGTGGGATTACTACTCTTTCTTCATGTTCTGTATATGCTACCTATGTGATTTTTTAGCCAAAGGTATTTTGCACGTACACAATAGTAATATATGAGACACGTCTTTCTCCTTCCCTTGTTTTCTGTTTGTCTCAAAACTAATCACAAATAATTGCTCTACTTGCGACCTATCCTTTCCTTGACCATTCAACCACACCTGTCCAGGTCGGTGTTGCCAAAATTGCGTTCTTTATTTTATACGTTGGACAGTATTTTTCCTATGGTTAGTTTTTTTTTCTTTTTAAATGGAGAACGAGGTGCGCAAGTTTTTGTGCACAAAATAATTACTAGCAGAAGTCGCTTCACAAAGTGTCTGTGTGCCCCCCAATTTTTTTCATCGGTAGCACAAGACGTACTGATGCGGCATTAGTGCCCTTTCTTGCCTCAGCACATACATGTTATCCTTCCCATTTCACTACCTCTTTCACATCAAAACTGAGGGAAGGAGTGGCAGGAATGTTGCTTAGACTGTTAGTCAGTGGCTAAGGTGGCTCTTTCCCTGCTGCCGGCCCATCAAGTCGGAGAGAGAGAGAAGGTGAAGTAATAAAATGTGACTGGGAGGGGGGGCTGAACATATGTTTTGTTGAAAAAATTGATACAAGCTTGTAAAAAAAAAAAATAGACAACGTGAAAGTTTGCATTTTGGTCAGTAAAGATGAACACGAGATTTTTTAAATTAACTGTTTCTTTTTAACTCATGTTAATTTCCTCAGAAAAAGATTCTTATGATGATAATGACATGATCTTGTTTTTGTGACATTTTGTTGTCTTACATTCAAAGATTAATGTGTGTGTGAGAGAGACATACAGGCAGACAGACTGACAGCCAGACAGAGAGACAGAGACAGAGAAACAGACAGACAAAGAGATAGACAGAGAGAAGAAAGGCAGACACATACAGAGAGAGAGAGAGAGAG
>JAGKTI010034990.1:0-11349 GCA_018397915.1 Birgus latro | reverse complement strand
AGAGAGAGAGAGAGAGAGAGAGAGAGAGAGAGAGAGAATGGTTTGAAAGTTGCGTGGTTGTTCAACATGGCGAAGTGTTTTATAAGTATTGCGTTTCCTGACTATAAACCATTACCCTACTTAGATCTGTCTGTCTGTCTGTCTCTCCCTCTCTCCAAACAGTCTTAAGGGCACTGTTTGTTATGCACCCCACATCCAACATCATCATCATTACCTCAACCCTAATTCCTCCCTAACACAGACAGTAGGATCCACAAACAGAAGAAACAGCATGAGAGTAGTCCTGTTTAACAACATACCCAACAAAAGGACCCTCAAAATCATTCGCACATCATTCAAACTTTCAAAATCAAAGTTCCACATCTCAAACATCTATGTATGCTTATTTCATTGATTCTGTATGCTCCTCTCTCTCTCTCTTACATACTCCACTGCCTCTGCTTCGTTTTTCTCCTCTTTCAATCACTCACTCTTACCAACCCTCTCATCCTCTTCCTTCCATTTTCCTCTCTTGTGCAATCATCTGTCTCTTCTTCTTCCTTTTTTTTTAGGCTTTCCTTGTTTAATCAATCACTGAAACCTTCTCACTTTTTTCGTGTAGGACCTAATTTTCACCTTACATATTACAATCATATGCTCACACAGTCATTTATTCTCACACCACTTCCACATCAAACCATCCTTCTCTCTATAAACACCTAATCAGTCGTATTATATCGTCGTATTATATCGTCTGTTTATAAAGGCTCCAACATGCTGGCTTGGTCACCTAATGGCAGCTCTCCACACTTGATCTCAGGCAGCCTCTCTATTCAGTCCCTTATCCCCAAGGTCACACTCTATGGCCTCGTCCCAGGTCTTTTTTGGTCTGCCTCTCACAACCCTATCCCCAATGTTCACACTTCTCACTTTCTGCACCCAATTGTCATCCTCCATCCTCTCAATATGCCCAAACCATCTCAATCTGCGCTTCCCCATCACAACACAAATACACTCCAGTCCCATCCTTCCTTCCAAACCATCTCAATCTGCCCTTCCTCACCACAACAATACACTCCAGTCCCATCCTTCCTCTTAGCTCTTCAGTCATCTTTTAACACATTCTGGTTTTCCTCTACTATGCATATTCACATACTTTTTTGCAATTAAAGTGTGAATTACTTAAGCATAAATTTTCCCCATCCAACACTTACATATTTCTTTGCAAATTAAGTATGATTTATTTTTACACAAGTTTTACTTGATGCATTTCTTATGTACTCTAAATGTCCATTACCATTCTCCCAGTGCTAAACAGGGAGGCCTTCATGTGGTGGCATTGATATACTTGGATGGTGGAGCTGCCTGGTTATACAAACATTCCTCAATTCCCTCCCTAACCACTGAAAGGAAGATGGTAGACTGCAGGAGAGGGGTAACTTTAGCCTGCAGTCCACTGGGTTCACAATCAGATGAACCTGGGCTACACCAATAAAAACATCAACAGCACAAGCCACAAAAAGACGCAAACAATATCAACGGTGTAAGGAACCTGTGAGACGACATCATAGGGATAGTTACTTACCCTGCAGTTGATGGGTCTGCTCATCTCAGCAAACTATAATTAAGCAACCAAAACAATAAATATTCATATACAATGCTCCTTTTTCTCTAACTTGGCCTAAAATTTCCATCTCTTCATCTTGAACGTCGAGTTTTAACAAATGAATGACACTACGGTACGAGACACAATTAAGTGCTATGGGAAGGATGTAGAGCTGTAGTATTGTCTTTTTCTGCCACTGAGCTACGTGAAATAAGCTGCAGAAGGACGAAAATCTGGGCCAAGTTAAGGTGAGAGGGGGATTGTACAAACTCATTCAATCTAACCTACAACTCGAAAACTCAATGCCATACCTCTGTCATCATAAGGTGCATTTGTGACTATGAGAGCAGTTGATAGATTGGTCCTAACTCACAGGCAGAGGAAGAGTGACAGTCAGCATTAACATCTCCCCATGCTGGAGATGTATGGGATGAGCTGTCTGTTGGAAGAGTGATGCATGTTTGAGTCAGTGTCATAAGGCCTATGTCTGTGTGTATTAGAGTCTGAATATGGCACCTGCTTTCCTTGAACCCGGCCTAAAACTGCCCTCACTCCACCTTTCCTGCTGATCTGTAACAAGATATTAACACTAGAATGTAATGCTAGTCATGAAGAAGTGCTATGGATGTATGTAGGGTCATAGCACGGTCTTTTCCTGCCACTGAGCTGTGTGAAATAAACTGCAATTAGATGAAAATCTGGCCCAAGTTAAGGTAAAAGAACTACTGTATAGCACCCATTTTAAATATCGTACACTGTTTGGGTTTAAATTTAGTCTCTGGGAAAACACACCACAAAATGAGTATGCAATTAATCAAACCACTGCAGCTCTATCAATACCATAACTAATGTATATAAAAGTGAATATTAACACCATGATATGAATGAAGTACTGGGATATCAACACAAACACTTTGAGAATTTTAACCAAATCCAGAAGTCTATCTATCTGTCGGTTGCCAGACACCGTAATAATGTAAGGGGCGGCCACAGACAAATCACCTCCATGTTGCCCTTTCCCCTGCCATGTCCCCATCCAAAAGTAAATACCCATAAGTTAAATGATACTCCACCTCTCATAATTCATCATTCCACACATGACACATGCAAGCAGTACTCATTATCAATTAGGGATGGGAATGAAGTGTGTTGGTGTTATGATGAGGAGGGGTAGATTGTGATGGTTTGAGCATACTGAGAGGATGGAGGATGACAACTCGATGTGGAGGGTGAGAGGTGTGAATGAAGAGTTGAGAGGAAGGATGGGACTGGAGTGTATTGGTGATGTGATGAGGAGGGGTAAACTGAGATGGTTTGGGGATGTTGAGAGGATGAAGGATGACAATTGGGTGTGGAAGGTGAGAAGTGTAAATGTTGGGGGTAGGGTTGTGAGAGGTAGACCAAAAAAGACCTGGGATGAAGTCACAGAGTGTGACCTCA
The DNA here is from genome assembly GCA_018397915.1 of Birgus latro. Lineage (NCBI taxonomy): Eukaryota > Metazoa > Arthropoda > Malacostraca > Decapoda > Coenobitidae > Birgus > Birgus latro. The sequence continues at coordinate 8,324 of JAGKTI010034990.1, read as the reverse complement.
GGGATAAGGAACTGAACAGGGAGGCTGCCAGTGACCGATCAGCATGGAAAGCCACCATTAGGTGACCAAGGCTGCTGCATGCAAGGAAGCTGGAGTCTTTATAAATGAAGCACAACAAAATGTGTACCTGTCTGTCAAAATTAAAATATATCAATACTACCAGTTATGAATAATCAAATAATAATAACACAAAACAATCCAACAATGCAAATTCAGATAGGGGTCTCAGCTCTTGTCAATTTTAACTTAGCCTAAAACTTAGCCTAAAACTGGATTAGTAATATTGAAAGGATGTAAAGCAATAATTGTGTTTTATTATATCACTGAGCTACAGGAAATAAGACCAAGCTAAAATGAACAAAGCATATTCTCCCCATGTCATTTTATCACTGTCTATGGCACTTTGGAAATGCATCACAAATTAAAAAGCTGACAAACTTATAAACAATACAAACGATATAACAACAGATACTGAGCAATTGTTAACTGCTATAGAGTACTTGTAAAATATAACATAATTTCTAGTCAAGGAGATAACCTATAATCTTAAACCTACTTAGCAAAGCATCTCAGACCATTCAGGGGCTGCATTCTTCACCTTTCTATCTAGCAATGCCTTGGTCAACTTGTCCTTGCTATCTCAAGACAATTATATGCAGCCTTGAAGTGAATTTACAAACTGAAAGCATTTTATATGTCTCCATTAACCCCTTCACTGTAAAATGTCTACCTTAAGCTGAATACACTCATCTGTAAGTAGGAAGAGAGATGGAGAAATGTGCCATTGGATTTAGGAGTTAAATGGTCATAGCCAGTGACTATAATAAACATATTTTCGCAACAGTACGCTGGTATCACAGGCTGCTTCATTTTTTACACTATGTCACTCTAATATTTATGCTAATTTGACTATGAAGTCATTCTGTATATAACTTAAGCTTAGTAAAGTTTTTAAGGCCCCTGGTACTATATTCCTTTTCATCCATCCATCCAACATCTAATCCTATGTTGCCCCATGAGGAGCGTAGGAGCCCGGGGCTAAGCAGATTGGTCCTGACATTTAAGATGAGAGTGCCCAGCCTCACTCATCCCTGAGTGGCATTACATGAGCAATAAACCCCAACCACCCCTTGGACATAAACCTTCACCGGCTCAATCCGATTGGAGTGCCTTACTTACCCACTAAACCACCAGTCGCCATAATTTGGTTATATGGTTACCACCCAGCACAGTAAATGGTTTCCTGGTGTACGGGAAACCATTTGGCTTGTCACTCAGTGTAGGGTCACCCACAGGCAGAAGGAAGAGGAAAGAATGAAAGAAAGAAAGACAGGAGAGGGAGTGTAAAGTCACCCATAGGCAGAAGGACGGGGAAAGAATGAAGGAAAGAAAGACAGAAGAGGATGGAAGGAAAGAAGGATGGAGGAGAGGAAAGAACAGACACCTGAAAGCAGCACTACACTGAGTGAGTGGATGGTGAGTGCCCCCACCTACCACAACTATATTCCTTTTGCTACTGAAAAAGCTACACTAACATTAACACTCTAGAGGCACTCAAAAGCATGCTATTATATAGATTATTCTAATTATAAGCCAAGGATGTACAGTATTTCAAAATATCAAAAATCGTCCCTACAATTTGTACTATAATGCTGAAGGATACTGACAAATTATAGGTGGCACCAGAAATTCAAAATGCAATTTTTCTGTTATTTACTAATTTATGATTAACTAAAAGGCAAAAAAGCAACAACACACCTTACAGTCTCTATGGACATAACAAGAGTCAACACACAAGCTGAGATAACACTTACTAATTTACGATTAAGATGAGAGTGACCAGCCTCACTCATCCCTGAGTGGCATTACAAGAGGCAAAAAAGCAATAACACACCTTACAGTCTCTATGGACATAACAGAGTCAACACACAAGCTGAGATAACAATGGTGAAGCACTGAACACTATTAGATTTTTAAAGAAATCTCTCCACCCAGTTTCCCTGCATATTTACTCAGCACGGGCTCTACCTCACTCTTCAGGAACTCCTCGACCTAAGGGATAAGAAGTTGTTAAGTAACTGTACACCTGAAAGGAATTATTGGTACCCCCATCACCACACAAAGACAGAGAGAGAGGGTGTGAGATGTCCAGTGAACAATTGTGTTTCGTCTTGTTCTTGCTGTTATCGTTGTTATTTCCTGTACTATTAATTTCATCACTACTACTACTACTACTACTGCTACTACTACTACTTTTACTACTACTACTACCACTACTATGGCTTTGTTTACTGGGAGAGGATACCAATTATTGCTTTCACCTGTATATCATCATCATCTTCTTCACCAAGTCCTCACTAAAAATTCCAAGAAAATTTTGTGAAATACATTTAAATATATGCAACAGAACAATTCAGCTAAAAGCAACTCTACGAACATTTTCTGAATATGAAAAATACAATACACTAAACCATCATCATCATCACTGTCACCATCATCACCACCACCATCATCATCATCATTGTCATCATCATCGTAATCTATTTCCCCAAATCAGGAAGGAGTGAGTATATCCACAAAAATGTATGGTAATATATTTTACTCCTCACAAACATTTATCATAAACAACCCCCAATAATACCAAATACAACCATCATACACTACAGCACAAAACTGTCATCATCATCATCACCCTCCTCCACCTCCTCCTCCTCCTCATCATCATCATCATCACCCTCCTCCTTCTCCTCCTCCTCATCATCATCGTCGTTCTCCTCCACCTCCTCCTCCTCATCATCATCATCATCATCACTCTCCTCTTCATCACCATCATCATCACCAAGACCTTATTTTTCCACCTGAGATTTGGGTGAGGTGGAATCCAAATACCAACAAAAGAGACAGAGAAAAAAATGACAAAAACAAAGGGAGGGAGAATTAACCGACAGAATGCCAAGGGAAATGGGCCACACACTCATCCACTCACCATTTAAGCCCCTGGAATCCTGACAATAAAAAACATTCATAAAAATAAGTCCTAAAAAAGTTAAACAAGTGTATAAGAACTACTAAACAATGAAAAACACTTGTGAAAAAGGAAGCTAAAGTAAAAGCAGGGTAATAATAATCTATCTCTAGCCAGACGCCATAATCCCGTAAGGGGTGGCCGTTCGTCTTTGAGTTAGTTGTTTTACGGGGAGGGGCACTAACCCTCAACCAACCCACTTGTTGACATGTCGGGAATAATAATAGTAACAATAAAAATAATAATAACACTAATAACAATAATGATAATAATAATAATAATAAAATAAACTCTATTCTCACCTGTCGTGGAGCTCGGCCGACGAAAGTGGCAGGATCAAGGAGCTTGTCAATCTGGTGGTGTACTGGAGAGAAATACGGAGAGGCCTTTATCCTATCAACAAGGTCATTCTCTCCACCCTCCTGCTTGACTTGGTTCCCGGCTGCTTGGCTCAGAACACGAATCTCCTCATGGCACTCCTGGAGAAAGAATATAGTGTGCATTTTTAGATTTATGTGTCCCATTATATGAGTGTGGTATGGAAATGGAGGACTGCTTAGCGAAAACTCATATAATGGATCAAAAAAAGGATTGTGAAACTCATATAACAAAGCACATAACTTAAAGGAAAAATAGGGTTGGGTTAACTGAACCTGCATGCATCACCGAACTTGGGTCTAAATTCCCGATTCTCGTATCATCGTTACTTGTATTGCAGATGCTCGTATAATGGGACTCGCCTGTACATCGCCCAACTCTCCTCAGTTACCAGCTTAGATTTGGACTGGGTGGTCACACAGACGACAATTGCCCAGCTTGTACAACATTCCCATACAACATAACACACATAAGAGAACACTACACAGCACATGCCACACTGATGCAGACACAACACACATAATAGAACACTACACAGCACATGCCACGCTGATGCAGACACAACACACATAAGAGAACACTACACAGCACATGCCACACTGATGCAGACACAACACAACACACATAAGAGAACACTACACAGCACATGCCACACTGACAGACACACAACATAACACACACAATGCAGCACTACACAGCACATGCCAAACTAAGACACAGACACAAAATAAACGGTGCAGGGAACCTATGGGACAACCCCAATGGGACAGTTGCTTATTTGCAGTTGATGGGTCTGCTCAATCAGATGGACAAGGATTAAGTAACAACAAATGCAGACTTAATACCAAAAAAAGAACATAAAAAACACAAAAAGGAAAATTTATAAGATGGATTCACTACTTTTGAGTTTTCCCAAGCATAAGAGAGACAAAAATACTACAAACATAACTCAATAACAACCAACATTATGCCTGACCTACCTGCCTGCTGCCGCCAGCCTTCACCATGGCCATTATTATATTTTCTGAGGCCATGAAGGGCAGCTCTTGGGCCACGTGTCGCTGGATAACTTTCGGATACACCACCAGGCCCTCCCCGATGTTCTGCAGGAGTGTGACGCAGCTGTCCGCACTCAGAAAAGACTCGGACAAGCTCATGCGTCTGGTGAGGGAAAAATGAGAAGCAGTTAGATTATGGGTGGCATTAGCCCTAAAACTGAACCATTATCATCATCAACATCATTATCATTACTATTATCATCCTGTTTCTTTTTCCCAACCACTATTTGCACTCCACACATACTTCTCAATAACCTCATTTTCACTACAACTCTTGACATTTTGTCCTCATGCCACACTGGAGTCTCACACCCATACATTAATTTTAGCACTAAAACACCCTCACACAATTCTTCTGCAGCCCTCACACTCAAACCTGCCAAGTACCACAGCCCTTGCAGTACTGCATAAAAAAAATAAGCCAGCACCTGTTAGCACTATCATCAAGGGTGCGTTCCATCCACTGTGTAGCAGCTGTGTTAAGTGCGTTAGCTGGGAGGGACATAAGGAAGCGGGCTATGGCACAGCACCGCTCACTTCGCATTGGGTTACGTTTGTATGGCATTGCACTCGACCCCACCTGGCTCTTCTCAAAAGGTTCCTCCACCTCCTTCATGTTTGCCAGGAGGCGGATGTCTGTACAGATCTGACAAAATGAAGGTCTCATTAGCTACAGGAAGGTGTTAGAACATCTCAGATTTATGTAGGCAAAATGATACTTAAACCCTTCAGTATGATGGTTTCTTAAAATAATATTTTCTTGAGATTTCCACATGATTTTATCCAATTTAGAAAAAAGCTTTAAAAGTGAAGCAGATAATTAAGGCTACAGTACATACAAAATATCCCTTCAGGAATAAAGCATCTCCCTAAGATGAATAAGGTGCAATAATCTGGAGACAGTATGCATAAGATAAAGCATAAGATAAAAAATACCTTTACACTGCATTTAACAACTCTGAGTTTTGGTTCCTTATCCCTGGGTCACACTCTATGACCTTGTCCCAGGTCTTTTCAGTCTGCCTATCACGACTCTGTCCCTGACTTTCACATTTCTCACCTTCTGCACCCAATTGTGAGTAGTGTAAGTCATGGGCAGGACTCCAAGAGGCAGACAGAAAAAGACCTGGGACATGGTCAAAGAGTGTGACCTCAGGTATAAGGAAGTGAATAGGGAGGCTGCCAGAGATTGAGCAGTGTGAAGAGCTGCTATTTTCTAGAGGCAGAGGAAAAAAACAAGCCTCTCTCAGCTTATGAATATTCGCCAGGAGGAGAAACTGAAGCAGAGGGGATGAAATGTTAAGTGAAATTTTGTTCGCAAATGTATAATAGTAAACTTCATGCATCTGAGTTACCTTGTGGGCAGTGGCACCCAAGGAGGCTAAGACATTGAGGCACTCCACATCCACCTTCCTTGTGTATGTCTGTCCACACACAAGGTAGGACTTGCTAAACCCAGCCATTTCAGTCACTAAAGCATCAAGCTTCTTCACCTTTTCATCATCACCTGTGAATAAAGATACAAACAGAAATTTCTCACTCTAATTGTCTTTATTTCTTTTTTACTTTTCTTTAATCTAACTCTAGGCAAAGATTTAACAGCCCCTTGCCCTGAGCCCAAGCAGTCATATCACACATCACACACTCTTCACATGTTACCACTATACTCTTTTCACCTTAACTTGGCCCAGAGTTTCATCCTTTTGATGCTTATTTCACACAGCTCAGAGGTAGAATAAGACAATGCTAAAACACTTACACTCTTTCCACAGCACTTCTTCATGACTTGCATCATATTCTAGTGCTAAGGTACTACTACAATTCAGCATTTAAGATGAAGATATGGCAATTGTTTGCCAAGACAGTGTAACAAGAGTACAGTGAAGAATAAAAAAATAAAAAAATCTGTCTACTGTACAGTATCTATCTATTTATAGCCAGACACCTTAATCCCATAACAGCTGACCACAAACAAATCATCTCCATGTTGCCCTGTCCCCTGGAAAAAAAAAACACAAACACACAAAAAAACACCAAATTAGCAGGTTAACCGGTAATAAACTGCTTTTTTTACTAACCTTCAAAGAGCTGTAGGAATGATGCCTGAGTGCCGGTGGTGCCTTTGACGCCCCTAAAGCGAAGGTCTTGGCGTGCTCGGCTGATGGCCTGCTCGTCCATCAACAACTCCTGCACCCACAGACATGCTCGCTTCCCCACTGTTGTCAGTTGTGCTGGCCTGAGGGGAGGGAAAATGCGTGCTGACCTAAGGGGGAGGGGAAATATGTGCTGACCTGGGGGGAAAGAGAAATTATGTGCTGACCTGGAGGGGAGGGAAAATATGTGCTGACCTGGAGAAGGGAAAATATGTGCTGACCTGGGGAAGGGAAAATATGTGCTGACCTGGGGAAGGGAAAATATGTGCTGACCTGGGGAAGGGAAAATATGTGCTGACCTGGAGGGGAGGGAAAATATGTGCTGACCTGGAGGAGAGGGAAAATATGTGCTGACCTGGAGGAGAGGGAAAATATGTGCTGACCTAAGGGGAGAGAAAGTATGTGCTGACCTAAGAGGGGGAGAAAATACAGAAGTGAACCCTCCCTATAACGGGCTACTTGGTGGGAAGCCTGATCTGATAAAGCTGATAATTCATAAAATTCAATGGTCCCCCTCGAGGAGGGATTTCAAGCACATTACAACCTTCATAGTAATTTATTCCAGCAAACATAAAATAGGTCATAGATTTGAGTTCTCAGGGATAAGGGATTGAACAGGGAGGCTGCCAGAGATCAAGGAGCATGGAAAGCTGCTATCAGGTAACCATGGCTGATGAATGCAAGCACGTTGGAGCCTTCATAAACAATATGATAAGAAACACCAGCTTACTTCACAGGTGGGAGTAAGTATAGGAACTTGTGTGTCAAAATCATACCATTAATCCTCTCATACTCAGCAAAACAATAGTATATCATTAAGTTTAAAGGGCCTTCCACATTCTTCCAACAAACAGTATGCAATGATTGTGCTGGAGTACAGTAGTGTATTGTTTAGCATTATATCTCCTCAAGACTTTATTACAGGTGCCTGCTGTGTAAAAGGGCAATAAACCAGACAATTTTATTCAAATGAAAGTGTGTCAGAGGAGCTAGAGCACTAAAAATAAAATAAAAAAACATAAAACCCCAAAGTTACGGGACTGAGAAGCTTTCCGTGGAAAGCAATAGGTGACCAGGTCCTACGCATGCAAGTATTTTGAAGCCTATATAAGGAATACAGTATGAATAAAGGACAACTTATAACAGTAACTGCACTAGGTACCATACTTACTGGAGATGAGTGAAGCCTAGTGTGGGCTGGTCCTTTTGTTCCCTGGCAAATATGGCGAACCGATCAATACAGCGGGCGATCTTGGGCAGCAGGATATCAAAGCCATCACGCAGTATAATCAAATCCTGGGAAGAAAAATTTAGAAATAATTTTATAAACCATATTTCAAATCTTAAGCAAAAGTACAGGCTAATAAAAAAAAAATAAAAAAATACTGTCACAAAAAGGATATCTGGTATACAATTTTGGGCAACAGAATATCCAAAACATCATGCAGTATAATGAAATCCTGGGAAGAAAAATTTGGAAATTATTTTATATACTGTATCTCAAATCTTTAAAAAAAAAAAAAAAAAAAGTACTATCATTAAGGATATCTAGAGAGAGGCCTCATTCTGGGCACATGAAGGGGGTAATATGTGAATGAGCTGGAGGGGTGAAGAGGGAGTGGGAGACTGAGGATGAGTTGGAGGGATGAAGTGGAGGTATATGAGACAAGGGGTTGTAAGTTGGGGGGATGGAGAATGAGAGACTAACTA
>JAGKTI010034989.1:0-11349 GCA_018397915.1 Birgus latro | reverse complement strand
CTCGTAGCTCCCTCTTCCCTGCTTTTCTTGCAATTTATTTTTTCTCCGTTCAGTTTTATCCTCGGCCTCACTCCTTTCTTCCTTCGTCTTTCCCTCCTTCATTCCCTCCGTCTGATCTTCCTTTGTTTCCCTATTTCCATATCCTCCTCTGTTTTCCATCCTTTCATCCACCTCTCCACCTCTCCCGTCTCCTTTCCTTCATCCTCCCTCTTTATTTCATCTTTCCTTCCTTCCCTCCCTACCCCCTCTCCCTTCTCCTATCCCTATACCAACACCTTCCTCCCCTTTTATCTGTTCCTTCTTCCCTTTCCTCTGTCCCTCCCTCATTTCCCTCCTTCCCTTACTTCTGTAACACTCTCTCCTGTTCGCTTGGTCCCTTTGCTCGTTTTCTTCCTTCCTTCCTCTGTTTACCCAACCCCATTACTTAATCTCCCTTCTCTCTCTCAACTATTTCCCCTTTCTCCTTTTCTCCCTCCCTTCCTCTTTTCCCCTAACTCCATTACTTATTCTTCCCTCTTGCCCAATTCTTTCCTCTCCAGTACGGCCATTAAGCCATCTGAACCATTTTTAGGTATAGCCTGACTAATGCTGCTATAAGTCTTTATGATGGTATACTCTGTTCACTTCACCTTGGCTTAAAAGTGTCATCATCTTAAATGCTGAGTTATGACAATAGATTAACGCAAGAAAACGATGCTGGCCACGAAGAAGTGATATGAAAAGGATGGAGAGCCGTAGCATTGTCTTTTTTTTTTTTTGTCACTGAGCTATGGGAAAAAAGCCATGAAAGGATGAAAATTTGGGTCAGGTTAAGGTGAATGACTTACAGTGCAGCATATGTAAGAGCAGATGAATGTCTGAGTGAATGGTTCAGTATCAGTGCTAGAGGAAGGCAAAGAAATATCCGTTCAAAAGATGTGTTTAATATTATGACACATGATTCGAAGAATATCGGGAAATACGGTTCCGTCCTTCCATAAGTTGGCAGCCAAGATGGTAAATGATTGACGTGTAAGCATATTCTCTGTAGCCTCTGTAATGTGTTTGGGGTGGGTGTACATTTTATAGTATACGGGTACAGTACAGACATCAGCAGGGTGTAATTATGCATTGTACAATCATCCCGGACCGCACTGGACCCACAGTACACCAATAACTTTTGAAGGTAGTGTAACTCTTTTAAAATACCGGTATATACTAATGGATGGAGTCATCAGAGGTCAAGGCAAATGTTGCAGAGACGGGAATGAAGCAGGGAGTCAATGGTAAACGGGGGAATATTTCACATCTAATGACAGCAGATGATGCTGTGTTGACTGATAAAACAAGTATTCGAAGGTTAGAGTTTAGTGAATGTTTGTTAGCGACGAGATCTGAAAGTAACTGTAGATGAGAGCAAAACTTAGGTGCTGAGGGGGAAAGGGAGGTGTTAAGTGTTGGTCAATGGGCAGAGGCTGGATATGGTGGATGAGTCTAAGTACCTTATGCACTTAGCTCTTCCTCTTATCCTACCACTCTATCCTACTTCTCCCGGCTTCCCTCCTCTCCCTGTCCCTCCTGTCATCCTTCTGTTCTCTTTCCATTACCACTTTCTGCATTTCTCCCGTCTTTAATTTTCACTTCTCTTGCCTCCCCCCCCCGCCCCCCACTTTCGTCTGTATCAACACTTTCCCCTCTTGTGTCTCTCCATTCTCTCCCTCCATCTCCCCCAGTGCCTCCTCATATTTCAATGCCTTTCCATCTTTTTCTTCCCTCCCCTCTCTCTCCATCTCCTTATCTTCCTCCCCTCCCAAGAAATACAAAAGTGTAGAAATGGAAGTGAATAGCAACAGAACTAACTGCTCTTGCCAGGCTGTTGCTGCAGAAAGTTTTATGACTGGTACTTTAATATGACTCGGAGATGAGGAAAGTAAAATAAGAGCATTCCTCCAACCACGAATCAGACCAAAGCCGGCAGGAAAAGTGAGAAAAAACACCATGCAGGAAAGAAAATATTTAAGAGGAGAGGATGGCTGGAAGGCACTGTTTTATTCTGTTTAAACCTATAGGAAAATATTAATTGAATAGCAATGCTGTAGAATTGCTGTACTCTCCCTTATCTTAGAAACAGAAACACAATTATTCATGTTTTTCTATTACTTGGTTGTGAATGTGTCGCCGATCAAAAGATTTAAAAGCTGGAGACTTACCCAAACAACTTCAATATTTTATAACTGTATCGTGGCCTAGCACATTCTTTGGTAATTTGCGTCACTTTTCTATATCCCCATAAAAAGTGTTTCGCTTTTTTGGACAAGAAACATCTACCAATAACTGCATAACTATTACCTTTAATGTGGAGTATTAACTGTATAATCATGTCCTTTAAAAATTTAGCATACTTCAGTCAAATCCATCGTAGTCTCTGCTTTGATAAGTTGAAGAGATTAAGCTGTTTTAAGATCTTCTATTCCATCGATATTCTCCCGTTTCATCTCTTCCCTTCGCCTTTCCTTCCATTCCCTCCCCCTTTCCCCCTCTCTTCTCCATCTATTTCCTCTCCCCCTATCTACAGCTGCGGTACTGCCTAAAAGTAGTCAATACCCGTAACTAACACGACCCTGGAGCACCCCACACGACCTGTATTCCTCTCCTAGGGCACATTATCCCTCCTTACTGCCTCCTCTCTCTACTCCCTTCCCTTCCTCCTCCCCCTTGCTCTCCATCCATCCGTCCATCCATCCTTTAGCATCAAAAGAGCTTAACTGGCAAGGAAGAGGCGACAGAAGGCATACTTAGTTGACAAAAATAGAGGGAATTATCTTTTGTAATCTGCCTGACCTCTGTCCTTTCCTCCCCATCTCCCACATATACATGCTGTCTCTCTCTCTCTCTCTCTCTCTCTCTCTCTCTCTCTGATCGTTTCATAATATCATTGTGAAACCAAATAAGAGGAAGATTAGTGAACCGATGAGAGGGAGAGAGATGCGGGGGAGGGAAAGAAGAAAGCAGATTATAGAAGGAAAAGGAAATTTGAAGACAAGGAGAGAGAGAGAGAGAGAGAGAGAGAGAGAGAGAGAGAGAGAGAGAGAGCGAGCCACTCTATCTCTCTCTCTCCCTGTCTGTCTGCCTGTTTGTCTGTCTGTCTGTCTCTCTCCCTTCCTTTTCCATATCTTCTCTTCCACTTTTCTTATTCAGTAAAGTTCACTCATTTCCTCCCTTTCTTCCTCTTCCTTTCCCATTTTCATTTCCTGGCTTCCTTCTCTCCTCTTTCGACATCTTGACTATCATTATTTTCTTCATTTTTTCCTTTCTTTCTTCTTATCCTTCCCTTTCTCCATTTTCCCTCCTTTTCTTTCTTCCTATTTCCTCCTTCCCTCTCTTCCTCTCCCCCCCCTCCCTCTTCTCTCCTTCCCTCTCCTCTTCCTCTCACAACTTTCCACAACCATGCCTCCCTAACTTTGCCTAACTTAACCCTGACTCTTCGGAAACAACTTATCCTCTGGTCTAGGCCCCAATATCCTAAGCTAAGATAACCTAACCTAACTTAACCTAATCTAATCTAACCTAACCTAACGTGTACCTAACTCAACGTAACCTAACCTAACGGAATCAAACTTACACAAACCTACCATCCCATCCCTTCCCTCCTCTCCCCTACCCTACCCTACCTACACTGCTCTACCCTACCTTACCCTGCCCTACCCTACCCCAGCGCCCTCCCCTACCCTACCATACCCTGTCCTATTGGAACCTAACACAGTTCTTTCACCCTAACTTTACGTAACTGAACCTCACCCTCGACTCTTAGGAAATAACCTGTCATCTGTTCTAGACTCAACTAGCCTAATCAACCTACCTTTCCCCATCTCCCAGGAAGCAATTTAACGGCAGTCTCTCTCTCAGTGAAACCCCATATCACTGCCCTGAAGGTCCCGCATTCATCTTCTATATATGCTGGTGTTTGTTTTTGCTGAAAGTGAGTGGTCTATCAAGAATCGGTCCATCAGTCACTCCCTAATGTTTTTCGGGCGGGAAGTGCTTTACTTCTGTAGACCTTGGTGAAGCCCCGTATCACAGCCCCGAAGGTCCAGCATTCATTTAGAATACATTTTGATTTTCGTTTTTGTTGAGCGTGATCGGTCTGAAGTTCATACGTTTACCAATAATCCTGTCATCGTCAAAATAACTCTAGTATTCAGTTCCATTTAATGAGACTTTTTTTTTTTTCGTCTGAGTCCTAGGAGCCAGTGTTGCTAGGCTTGCCTATGATGTCTATGGTAAAATGTCATAATTAATATGCAAAACAAATTCCAATCAAGCATTTCCGTTCATAGTGTCGATAATAATAGCTTGGGGGGTTAGGATAATGTCTGAAGAGTTGAGAGGAAGATTGCTACTGGAGTGTATTGATGAGGAGGGGTAGATTGAGATGGCGTGGGCATATTGAGAGAATGCAGGATAACAAGTGGGTGTGGAAGGTGTTACGTGTGAATCTCGGGAGTAGGGCTGCGAGTGGCAAACCGACAAAGACCTGGGACGAGGTCATAGAGTGTTACCTCAGGGATAAGGGACTGAACAGGGAGGCTGCCAGAGAGAGAGCAGTGTGGAGAGCCGCCATTAGGTGACCACGGCCGACGCAGCAAGCATGCTGGAGTCTTTATAAACGATGCGATACAATATGTAATTGACAGGAATATTAGTGAAGGTGTAATAAGCAAATAATAAGAATAAACCACAGTACCCTATGAAAAAATACCACAGAAATATCTGAAAAAATACCACCAGTTTATGGTGTCGATGGTAGCAATAAAACTAAATACGGAAAGAAAATACGCAGGTATAATAGGCTACGCAAAAAAATACACCACTGAGGACGATGTTCATGAGAGCCTACCAAGTCCCGGAGATCAAGGTGTTGTGAAGTGGTGCGATGGAGGTGGTGAAATATTCAGAGAGGTAAGGTACGTGTTGTTTACTTGAGTTGGGGGTGCGAATTGGTGAGAGTTTGTGGGGGTCCGTTTTCTGTTGCTGTTTTGGAAATTTTTAAGCCTTTATATATTTCTTTTATATTTCTAGTTTTTCCTTATTTTCTAGTTTATTCATTTTTCCATACGGGCTATATTTCTTTGTGCTTACTTAATGTTAATGTCATTGGTGTGTGTGTATGTGTGTGTGTTTAGTTACATTCTTTCATCTGGCGTCCTCTGTTTTCAGCTTTCATAAATGCCATATGTATTTCTGTGCTCCGTGTGACTTTATATTTTCTTCTATTTTCTTTAGTTTCCCTTTATAATATCTCCAATTTAAGTTCTCCCAATTTTCTTTTCTCAACAATTTTGTACCTATTTATCTGCATTTTCTCATGTCTAGAAATCTCTCAGGTTTTATACTCTCATGCATCCCTTTTATATTTTAGGCTTCCCTCATACTTTAATTTCAGTAAAATTTTACTTTCCCGCATTCTTACTTATTTTCTTTCTGTCTTTTGTAATGCACAATTTTTGGCACCTTTGAAATGCTTTAAAATCATCGTTAATCTGTTATATACTTTTGCCCTCTAGCGTATATGACATTTTTACATTTTGCGTTTGTCTTTGCTTTTCCATGTAGATTTCAACTTCCGCTTTATTTACCTTGGTATTTCTTCAATTCTATTGTATTTTAGCAATAGCCTATCATTCAAACATTTGTGTTCTATGATGTATCACTTATCAACTTTTTCTCTCTTCCCTTCGTTAATTCTTTATTTTTGTTCCTTGTTTCGCTTAGTATGCTCTGGAATTCTAAATCCAGCCTTCCTTCTCGCTAACTTTTGTAAACTTTGGTTCCTCGTCCTTCAGCTGTTCTCTCAATTTTCCCTCCCCTCTTCTCCTTCTTCGCTTTCCTATTATCTTATCATTCTCATTCCTGTTTAGTGAATTTTTCTTTCAGGCATTCTCACATTTTTTTTTTACGCTTCTTCCTTTCTTTTCTTTCTTTATTTTTCTCTGTTTTCCTCGTCCAGTATTCTTTTCACTCTAGCTCCGTTTTTTTCTGGGGGGGGGTTACTTTTTTATTCTGTCTTTTTTTTATCTTATTTTATTTTTTTAAATTCTGTAACTCGTTATCTCATTCTGTCTCCTCTCGTTCTTTCCTTTTCTTCATGCACCGAGTCTCTCATATTGACTCTTGTATTTCCTTTCCTTTCATTTTCCTTCTTTTCTCCATAAACTAATTCATTCTCTCTTGTCTTCCTCATCTTTCTTCCTCCAGGCATCCTCTTTCCCTCGCCACTTCCTGTCACGCCTGCCCTTAATCCTTCTCTCTCATATCCTTAATCCTCACTCCTGTCTCTCTCTCTCTCTCTCTCTCTCTCTCTCTCTCTCTCTCTCTCTCTCTGACCTTCACCTCAAACTTCCGACCTGTGATAAAAGTGAAAAGTTAGCGTAGTAAAAGTGTGCTCAGTATTCAGTCACAACCGCCTTGGTTATTGCAGAAGCGACCGCAACCCTCCCTAATACCGCGTTCCTCTCGAAATTTTTTAAGATCATTTTCTGCAGCTATCTTTCCTCTCCCTAGGAGTAAATTTCCCACCTTTATGCTTTGCAGTCTTATTCCCTACTCACTGGTGCTCTGCTTGTATGTGTGTCATGTGTGTGTGTGTGTGTGTGTGTGTGTCTGTGAGAGAGAGAGAGAGTGCGAAGAAAGTGAGCGTGGCGAAGGCAAGTTTACGTTCTGAGCTGGCCGACACGACACGGTCCAACCGCGATGGTTTTCAGAAGCTATTTTCTTTTCTACTGTATGAGATAGAGAAGAGATTCTTTCATCAGGTAGTAAATACATTTAAAATTTTTTGTTTTTAACTATATATTCACTCGAGAGACCAAAGATACCCCTTGGAATCCCAGCGTTCCAAGGGCACCAAGGGCTTCAACTGACATGCTCAACTGCGATATCGAATTAAAACAGCTTTCCTGTTGTAACTTTGTTTTCTTGCATGAATTCTAACAATTAAATATCGGATATTACGCTCATAATCTCACTTGAACATTTTTTTCTTTGTTTAAGGCGTGATATCAGCAGGGGTAACTGCCATATTTCTGGGTTTTATCATTCGATCAATAGCCAATCGTTTACCGACTCAGTTCGTTGACACGGCAAGTCGGTAGCAGAGAAGTGAACATTGATCGTATGATAAATGCTACGGCGCCTTCCTATATGCACATCCAGAGAGGAACGTGAGAGAGAGAAAACGTGAGAAAGTAAATATTTTAGCTCAATTATTCTTCTGTTATTGCTCAACTACCTCACTAGAAAAGTTGGAAGTTTACACCAAGATGAAATTATGATGATAGGCGTATGTACAAAGGCTCTCTCGCTCGTCATGCGCTCACAAAACGCGCTTTACTGGTGCATTGTACGCTGAGTTCCCCAGTTTTTCATCTCGCCAATTCCCAGTGAACATTCTCTTACCTTCAGCTACACAACTCAGTCTTCCATCCTCTCTCAGTATACGTGGGAGATTGCGTGGTAATTTATCGCTGAAAGACAGCAGTAGTACTAATTTTGCTATATGAGATTCTCAGAGGTTGGTTGTGCTGCATTAATTCTTTATCATTTTTCATATCCTGTATTTGATTAAAGTCGTCCACTGGTAAAAAAAAAAACTTAAAACGACGCCCCCTAGAGACAATGAAAAAAAAGATTAAAAAGAGGAGGGAAGAAAGACTAATAACTGAGAGGGAGGGCAGTCTGGAAGGAGTGAGAGAAGAATGAGGAAAAGAGGCAGGTAAAGACTGAGGGAGACAGAAGTGGGGTAGGAGAGAGGAGCGGTGAATGAATGAAGGAGGGAGGGAGGAAGGGAGGGAGGGGTGAAAGAGAGAATCAAAGAGGGAGGGAGGGATGAAAGAGGGGGCCAGGGAGGGACAGAGAAATGAAGGAAAGAGGGTGGGAAGGAATCAGGACCTACCATGTTTGTCTTACCTGCCGGAAATTGTCCCACACTCTCTCCCTCCCTCATTCTTTCTCCCACTTCCTTTTTCCTCTCTTTCCTCCCTCCTTCATCTTCCCTCTTTCCTACCTGGTTCTCTCTTCCTCTCTTTCTCTCTCCTGCCTTCTCTCCTTCCTCCATATCTTCTTTCTTCCTCTCCACACTCATATTCTTCTGCCACTCAAACACCGCCTAAATTGCCCTCCTTTACTCTCTCTTTCTCTCTCCCTGCCATACTCCTTTTTTCCATTCTCTCTCTCTCTCTCTCTCTCTCTCTCTCTCTCTCTCTCTCTCTCTCTCTCTCTCTCTCTCGACTGAAAATACAAAAGAAAATGCCAACGTAGAGAATTGGTTAAACCCTTCAATACGATGCTGTACATTTACACTTCATTTTACTAACGCATGATTTTATTTAACCTAAAGGATACGTCTTGTGGAAAATAAAGTTAATGGAGGCTTTATTTAACCCTTCCATCTCGAAGAATCCCTCTTAATGTTAATAAAATCTGGAAACACTACAAATAAAACAAAACACCCCCTGAGCGAAAGTCTTAAAATAGGCAACAACCTGGCGGGACTGAAATGGAGCTGTCAGAAGTGGAAACAGAATACCACAAAATACCACAAAATACCACAGAATACCTGGATTCATTACAATAAGCTTCATGGCCAGGTTCTGATACTTTTTTTTTTAAGTCTTATTTTTCAAGGCTCTGTTCTGTTCCACTTCCTTATGTTCTCTTTCACTTTCCTTCCTTAAACATCTATCTCTCTATTTTTTTCGTCCTGTTTCCAATCTATCAGTAAATCTGTCTATATCGATCCATCTATTTATTTTTTCCTACTTTCCCTTCCTCCTTCTCTCCTCCTTCCTTCTTCCCCCTCGCCTCCTTCTCCGCCTCTTGTATCATTTTCTTTTTCATTCTTATCTTTCTCTCAGTCTCCTTATCTACGTACCTATAATTTTTTCCGTGTTTTAGTTGGTTCGTTTTTTCCTTTGATCCTTCGTTCTTTCCTTGCTTGATTTCCTTCCTTCTTTTCTTCCTTCTCTTCACCTTCTCCTCCTCCTCCTCCTCCTCTTCCTCCTCCTTCTCCTCCTCAGGCAAGATTTTATTCACGATTCTTTAAAACATTTGCACTATATCATGACTTAAGAACGCCGTGGATGTTCATGAAGAATATTATGCCCACGAATCGAACTGTTATTTGTTAGGAATATACAGATATCTCGACCTCAAAGGAACTCTTGCTGTCATTCCTTTACAGAGCACAAGTTGGGGGGAAACTACTGGACCTCACGATATTTCCTTGAGTAGATAAACAGTATTTCCTTGAGTAGTTAAACAGCATTTCCCTGAGTAGATAAACAGCATTTCCTTGAGTAGATAAGCAGTATTTCCTTGAGTAGATAAACAGCATTTCCTCGTGTAGATGAAATTCCTTCATGTATTTGCTGTGTGTGTTTATTGCCTTTTTCAGTTTCTATTCCATGCTGTTGTGTGTAATTCCCCCCCCCTCTCTCTCTCTCTCTTAAATATCTCCTTAATCACTTCCTTGCCTTTCACAACTCGACTTTCTCAAACTATTTCTCATTTCCTCCTCTCTCTCTCTCGCGCTCTCTCTCACTTCCTCATTTACCTAACACACATGTAGGCGGAGGGCATGTGCACCCACTACACGCACATACAGGTAGACACAGGCACATAATCACGCACACACATTACTTCCTTCCACATTTCCATTACACACAGCTTCTCTCGCTCGTATCTTCACACTTTTTCCTCATTCCCTTCAAATATTCTCGTGATGGAACCCTGGAATTATCTGAAAATATTAATCATGACTGCAAAATATCCATAGGTACACCCACACCCACACCCACCCACCCACACCCACACACACACACACACACACACACACACAAATCGTTATCCCTGGGGGCGATGAACGCTGGACTCTGAAATGATTTGTAAAAGTGAACCCGTGTTCGTTTGGTCCTAGCAGTAGTTCAGAATCTTTGGTCCCTGTGTCATATTGTATCACACCACAAGGGTACTGTATGTGTGTGTGTGTGTGTGTGTGTGTGTGTGGGTGTAGATTTAACACTACGGGCTTCAATGACCTGAGTGTTGTTTATTTCCAGGTTGCCATGAACGCTGAGGACTGACAGATAATCGATCAAGAATGAGATGCAGGCCGTTAAGGAATATGTGTTGATACCTTTTCCAATTTTGTGGATCAGAGACAGAACGGTTCACAGTATTTCCTCTTCCGTCATTCCAGGGAAAAAAAATGTTATCCTCTCCAATACAGTTATCTTTTCTTTTCTTTTTTTTTTTCTGCCGGAGTGATAGCCGGGGGAGAGACTTCCTTTTTCTATCTTTTTCCTACAACCGCTGGCTGTTTTTAGTGTAATTACATTTAGCTCCAACAAAGAACGTTACAACATAGGGAGCGTCCTGTTATTTGTGCCCATATGTACTGCAAATTGCCACCTGTCACCTGTATCTCATATGTACTCCAAACCTTCCACTGTCTGTCTCATACTCCAGATCACCTGTTTTCCGTATCTCATATCTGCTCCTGACCTCCTATTATCTGTCTCATCTATCCATCTATCTAGTGCCAGACGCCTCAATCCCGAACGGGGTGGCCACAAACAAATCGCCTCCATGTCACTCTGTCCCCTGCCATTTCACTACCACGCTCCCAACTCACACCCCCCTCTCTCATCTGTCTCATATGTGTTCCAAATCATCTTTTACGACCTCTCACCTTCCTCCTTCCCCCGCCCTTAACTAATCTTACTTTTTCCATCACTCTTTTACTACCCTCTTTCTTTATCACCTGTTCTTCCTTCTCCCTCCTTCTCGTACTTCTACTTAACAAACCCGTCTATTAATTTTCGCACTCCACTCAATCCATTCTCAACCTGCCTTCTTCTCCATCGCGTATTCATTCTTCCTCCCTCTCTTCCGCTCATTCATCTGCCTCACCCATCCATCAATTCTTTCCCCTCTCTCAAAACTTTTTATCCCTCCCTCCCACTCCCCCTCTGACCCCTGGAGCAGGGTGGGGGAGGGGAGAAGGAGGAGGGGGAGGGAAGGGGGGGCAACATGGAGGAAGAGGAGAGATAAAGAAGGGAGGGAAGGAGGTATATGGAGGAGGAAGGAGCATGGAATGGAAAGGAGGAAGAAAAGGTGGAGGAGACAGATAGGGAATGGGCAAGGCAGGAGGAGGGGGAGGGGACTGATATGGGGTAGGGCTGGAGAAATGACAAATGTGGAAAGGAAGGGGAGGGAAATGGGAGCGAGAGGGGGTGATGAAAGGCAAGAAGGGTGAAGCTGAGGGGAGAGAAGGGAGAAGAGGGGGTGGAGTGGAGACGAAGAGATGAAGGA
>JAGKTI010034988.1:0-11349 GCA_018397915.1 Birgus latro | reverse complement strand
ATGCCCAGTGAGTTGTTCTTATGGTCAGCCTTTCGGTGTACAGCACACAAGATCAGCTCAGGCTTTGTAAATAAACACTTGCTTCTTAACTTTGCTGTCTCTATTTTCCAAATAATTACACACAATGCTTGCCAACTTCACTCTCTTCACAGGTACCGGATCTATACATTCTTCACTAACTGCACTGACGCTGAACTGATGCTGAACTGTCCCTTCTTCCACTGAGGATTGTACACCCAAACTCTGTCACCATCCTTGAAGCTCACCTCACTTCTCTTGGCATAATAATTGCACTTCATCGCTTCATCTGAAAACTTTAGAGCTTCTTGCATTTGATGATGTATCTCAGCCAGCCTTTCCTGAAGATGCTTCACATAGCTGGAGGTGTCTGCAAGCAACTCTTCACCAGATGGTCTTCCCATTAACAAGTCAATGGGTAAATTTAACTCATGGCCCAGCATCAGTTTTGCAGGGGTGTAGCCAGTAAATTCATGGGATGCAGACCGGTATGCCATCAGCAATGCAGGTAATTCATGATCTCTTTCCATCTGTCCCTCTACACGGTATTTAGCCAGTTCTTGTCCCGGGGTCCAGATGAATTTCTTCACCATCCCATCTGTCTGTGGCCTTAGTGGGGTCATCTTGGTCTTCTTGATCCCCAATAACTTCCAGCATTTACAGAACACAGCAGACTCGAAGTTTCTACCCTTGTCTGAATGCAGTTCTTTTGGCATCCCATTATGACAGAAAAACTGGTCAACCAACACCTGAACAACAGTTGCAGCCTCTTGATCACAGATAGCTTAAGCTTCTTGCCACTTTGTGAAGTAGTCCAAGGTGATCCATACACACCAATTTCCTCTTTCAGTGATTGGCAGAGGCTCAGCAGTGTCCACCACGACTCTTTCCGTCGGTGCACTCGCTTGTTACAGCTGAAGAGGGGCACAACCATGTTTCTTGGGTCCCATTTTGGCACAGCTTACATCACAGGCCCGACATTACTCGTCATTGTTCTGACACATGCCAGTCCAGTAGAACTTCTGTCACAGCCAGCTGTTTTATTCATTCCCAGGTGCCCACTAGTGATCTGGTTACGGGACTCATCCAAGATCTCTGACCTTATTTTCTTTGGTACCACCAGTTGCCAATACTTGCTGAGGCCACGGGGTGTCTCCCACTTAAACTCCAGTAGTCCATTGTTCAAACAAATAAGGTCCCACAGACTCCAGTAGGTCATGGTTGCAGGGCTGAATCTGGACACCTCTTCCCAAGATGGTCGCACTGTACTCCGCTGCAACCACTCTAGCACTGGTAGTAAGTCTATATCCTCCATCTGCATCCTCTTCAGGTCTTCTTCATCTGATGCTGGCCCTGTCACTGCGGTATGGAAGCATTTCTTCCTAAGATTGTCATTCTTATTACACTGTTTGCCATATGTTCTTCCGTCTTCTCGTACACTAGAGGTTCTTTTGCATTTCCTTAGTGGTGGGGCTTCTTGGGAAAAACTGGCTGATTGTTGCCTTTTGTCACCAGCCTTTACTAATTTACCTTCATCCCTCTGATCTTCTACAGCCTTCTTCTTGCCGTCTGTCTCATTTGGACAGTCACGGCTTAAGTGTCCCACTTCACCAATTTCAATGGATGAAAACAGTGCAAAAATCCGGGGAAGATTTACTTAGCCGCAGAGCAGCTGAGCAGATGACATGAGAAGGTAATGGAGGGGAAGTAGGGAAGGGAGTCTAGAATGGGGAAAAATGGCTAAATTGTCAACAATGGATGAGAGAACTGATGACATTAGCAGCTCTGACTATTGTTGGACATTGGGAGCGCTGATAGATGATACAAGTCACCACCTGAAATCCCGGGCGAATTAAAAATAACAGAGTCACAGAAGTGACGCCCCACGATATGATCCATTTCACCCAACCGTCACGGAAGTGACGACCCGCGGTTAAGGGTGTCATGAGGAAAATGTGATATTGTATAATTGGAGTATACAATGTATAGCTATGTGTGCTAGGAATAACTACCGAGTCATTTATTACGAGAGAATAGACTCGTGAAATCAAATGGCGATTTCACTTCTGGCTTACTTAGCCAATTCTCTAGAGTCGAGAATTTATAGACTTTCTCATCGGTACACAGCAGAGACTAGACGCTCAAGTAGGCTGTAATATTGTACTGTTGGCCTCTGAGAAAGTTAGTTTCTCCCCTTAACATTCAAAAATAATGATAATAATAGTAAACAGGATCTTGGCTGAGCCAAACTCCTAGCTAGCACAACGGATTTAACAATTAATACCCAAAAGCTGGTTTAAGTACCAGTCGTGATTAATATAAAGAGTTGTGCTAACGTGGAGTAGCAAAAGTGTACTAAATATGTGGGGAAATTAAACACGACAGTTACATTTAACAAAGCTCAAGAAAACGAACTGTAAATTTATTGAATACAAGAAAATAAATTTACGTTACATGACTCCAATTCAAATCAAGAAAGGGAAATGCACTCACTCAAACACTCAGACAAATAGCTAAATAACCCAAAACTTAAGCCTAGGAAAACAAAAGGAAATACTAATTGGTATAGAAGACCGTGCTGCAGTCGATCATCAAGCTGGTGGGAACTTCGGGAATACACGCCGATACAAGCTGAGATCTGAAATCGCTAAGAAAAGTGATCACTCGAGCTTTCGTAAAGCGTAACCGCACGCACCGAGGCTACAGGGCAGACTAGCTATGGTTTTGAGTGTCCGACGTGAGGAGCGTGTGAAAGGGTGTGGCCGGGCAACGGCCAGGGAGGCGGAAGCGATAATTCAGAAATTATCGCTCAGAGGAATGCACTGTCTGCACATAAAAACAATCACTCATGAAAGAATGACGAAAGTTTTGACAACTTGATGCGAATACAAGAACGCGAGCGGACGGTTGAGAGAATGAGCGAAATCTCGTGCATTTCAGAATCATTCGTTGCTCCCGCAAAATCACTCAATGTCATAATTTATGTTACATAATATTATGATGTAGAAAATTCGTGACAAAGGGATTAAACAAAATATACTAACATTATCATCATTGGTTATGTGTCTATTACTCCCGTATTTATTTACTATTAAGATGCCACTCACGTTTGTCGTTGTAGTACAACTTATCGTTCAGTCATAGATGCGTGTTTACGCTACTACTGCGACGGTGCCACATCTGATGTGAGCTATTTTTAGGAGAAAGGACCTTTGGGAGGCAACCTTGTACTTTTTTTTTTTTTATGTGTCCGACTCTGGGCATGGGTTTCACAGCCTGCTATCAAGGCCCAGCAGTCCTCCTACATACCAACACCTCTACATACCTGCCTTTTTCTTGCCTTGAATCACGTACTACAACCTGCCTGAAAAGTGGATGTACTGGACATGATGTTGGACTCAAACTCTAGTGCCCTGGCTTGCGCTTCTTCCATGCTTCTGGGTTGTGCCTGCTTCACTTGCACTTTCAACTCTGCACTGTCAAGAGCATCAACGAACTGGTCCCTCAGAAGAATAGCCAACAGGTTAGGTGTTGCTCCAAGGTACACCTTGAATACCATACTCTTCTGGTATGTAGGGATTCACATTGAGCCCGTACATAGCTCCAGAATCTTGCTCTGTAAACCTCTGTCTAGTACATGGTCCTGTATCTGCACTCCAGTGTTTATCTAAGGACTAATAACTGTTCCTCACCTCTACTGACATCTGGCCCAGAATTTCCATTGCATCACCCTTGAGGCTAGTAAGCTGCACTGCCCTCTACCTATCATCCCAACCATTCTGATCAGCAAGCAACTCAAACTGTGCATGGCAAGCGTCTCAAGATACTCTACCACCAAATTCCTTAGATTTCTTTTTAATTGGAACCCCATTATAGCCATGTACTTCACTGGTTTGGGGCCTAAAACTGAGGCATCATAATTAAGTCAAGGACTTAAAACTTCTGCACTCTGATTATTCAGTCCTTTAATGCTACCTTTAGATGCTTGGGATTCGTCAAGATCCACCATACACTGTCTATTTTTTCATATGCTCCATGTGCACTAACTTGAGGCTCAGCAGTGGAATATTTCTCTACAGCCTCAGTTCTCTCGCTAATTAACTTTTCATGGT
Organism: Birgus latro; assembly: GCA_018397915.1. Classification (NCBI taxonomy): domain Eukaryota; kingdom Metazoa; phylum Arthropoda; class Malacostraca; order Decapoda; family Coenobitidae; genus Birgus; species Birgus latro. The sequence goes on along the minus strand of JAGKTI010034988.1, from coordinate 7,219 downwards.
CGACTACATGCTTCGACTGGTCATCTATATGCTGTCTGCACTCCATCACTATTCCCTCACAAATCTTCAACTGGTCATCTACTTGCTGTCTGCACTCCATCACATTATTGTTTATCTCATACTTCTGCTCCTGTACCTCAGCGTATACTTCCTCCTTCAACTGTTCCTGTTCTCCCTTCTGTTCTCCAATGAAAGCATCTAGCTGTCCTTGCATCCTCAGTTGCAGTTCCCTCTGTTGCTCCTGTAATACCTCTTGAAGTCATTCATATTGTTCTGTCTGTTCTTCAGTTTGTGCCTTTAATTGTTCTTTGATTTTGTTCTTGAGTTCTTTCTGTACTTCATTCTGTGTTTGTAATAGCTCCACAATTGCAGTCAATGAAACCTCGTCCTGCCTAGCCTGGCTTCTCGTTTGTACACCTTCTGCCTTCATGTCCAAGGTTTGACTCAGTGCAGCACATTTCTAATGATCCATACTCCTGACACCACTGTTGTGTCCCCGTCCCGCACTACCACATGCTCCAACAACAGTAGTTCAGTAAAGCAAGGGCATTGCCCAGTGAGTTGTTCTTCTTATGGTCAGCCTTTGGGTGTACAGCACACAAGGTCAGCTCAGGGATTGCAAATAAACACTGGCTTCTAAAGTTCACTGTCTTTATTTTCCAAATAATGCTTGCCAACTTTGCTTCGCCATTTTCTCAAGTACCAGAGCTATACAATCTTCACTGTCTGCACTGACACTGAACTGACACTGAAATAAACTCAAACTGAACTGAAAAACTTCTAGTCCCTTTCCCACACTTATGTAAACTTCCTGTATACTGGAATTGCCTACTACATTCTTGGGGAAGCAATTTTACCGACTTGGAAACATCCACAACATCCAGAGTTTTCTTACACTACATGACACGCTAAATTATTTAGCATACACTCTGAGATAAAATTACCTAATTTAACAATCACATGAATAAAACCTTATAGAGAAAAAGAGCACAAAAATTAATGTACAATTTACAAAATACCTCCCCTCACAAATAGCAAGCAAACCGGCAACTCAACACGTAGCAGCAAAATTCGAGAATCGTCGGGAATACTCCAGTACTTCCTAACTTATAAATCCCACTTCTCAGCAATACATATGATATAGTATTTGGAATGACCGAAAATTTTCATTCCTTTCCTATATATTGCACCACCATCACCACATTAGTACAGTTAGTACTTTATCACACTTGCATCACCCATTTCCCCTCTCCTTTTTAGCACTTCCTTCACCTCACTAGCACCAGTGGCACTTACCCTAACTTCAGTTACCACACGAGCACCACCAGTAAGAACTTTTGTGAGCCACAGTGGCATCAGCATCACCAGTGCTTAACCTACAGTAATCACTGAACTGCATTACTACCACTTTCAACAATATAGACAAAAAATAAACAAATAATATAAAATATAATATAAAAGTTTGTAACACTTAGCTACTCTTAGTCATCTTCAAAATTAAATTGACTGTACATTCATTTGCAGCATAACAGCACCTAACCTTAAATTTCCAGTCATGGTGGTGATCAAAAGAATCAGATGATCAGCTAAAGGTTCACACTCTCTCATATGTCTAACATAGGTATCTGCAAATATATCTGCACCACTGATTGCGTGAGCTCATAGTTCTTGATGAAGTACTCTGGTCAGTACATCAGATCTTCCACTGTACAGTTTATTTACTTTCTGAACAAAATTTCACATGGTATACAGACATCAGTGACATAACCTGGTGGGAAAAACAAAGAATCTTTACTATTATGCACTGTCTGTAAGGCAAGAATGCAGAGGTTATAATGTAAAAGCCAGTTTTAAAACCAGAAATCCAGCAGTGTAAACAGTATTTTTTTTTTTTACAAACTGACTTTTGCATTAGGTTAGGAATGTTCAACTAATCTTGTACTCAACATGCCCATAGTTTCCTTACCCCTCGCACCCATAAGATAACAGACAGGCATATTAGACATTATGTGGGAGCATTAACACCACATGTGCTGTGCAGCAGTGCTCCACAACCGTTTTAACCCGCCCCGTGCCATTGACGTACATGTATGTGCACCCCTATATGTGTGGACAGTACCACTGACATACATGTATGCCCGTGATTTGATGTATTTGCCAAAATTTGAAAATTCAAATTATGCACCAAAAAATCGGCAGGGAAATTCCCACGCCTCTCTAGGCCTTCCTATATCATTTATATACACAACAAGAGTGTTTTTGGATCGGATAGCCTAGTTACCACTGAAGAAACTTAAGATCTCCTACCTCAGCTCAATGGGTGTTGAAGGCAGCCAATAAAGTCTATTGGTGTTACTCCGACATTTTCAGCTGCCTGGTCAGGGAGAATTGACCTCAAAATCGACCTATTTGGGTTCTGTGAGTCCTTTTATGGTTGTTCTCCATGTTTTCTCATCATTTCTAACTTATCAAGCAAAAACAAAAAAAAAAGGTCAAAAATTGGCTGGCACCATGGCTCCATGTGGGTCCAAAGTCCACTGGCACTCAGTGGGTTAACTTAATGATATATTATTCTATTGTTGAACTGTGTGGCACACTTGAGAAATATTTGTCATGATTAGTGTCAGGACTCCAAAGTTAATTTTTATTTTGTTAATTGCTAGGTGTACAGTAATGTATTGATTGGTTTAGTGGTCAAGGAATATACACAGTTATGAAATAAAAATTATTTTGACCAAGTGGTGATAAGCATTTCCTGCACATGGGATAATTTATCAAAATAATTTTTATAAATAAATATTTTGGATCTTTTCTGTTTGGTGTGTGTTCTCCCATTTTATGATAAATTTCGTCACTAATACAGTTTTTTTTGGAGTGAAATTATTTGTTAAAAATTTAGGTTACGTTAATTAATAAAAATTGTTAGTTAATAAAAATTAGGTTATTTCATAAAAATAACAAATACTGTCTAAGTTTAAACACAAAAGATCCAAAATCTAAGTTATGCTGCCATAAACATTCGATGAACATAAGCATTCGTGGTGGGTCTGCTCAGAGGCACTGCTCTAAACGTGACTGTAACGAGTGTATTTCTGTCAGGAAAGGAACGTGGTTTGAGGGTGGCATGCTTCCGATACCCACCATCGCTGTATTTATCTACGCATGGAGCAAGGAGATGAATGTTATACTCAAATAATATTTGTTATTATTATTAACTAACCTTATTATTACTATTAACTAAACTAATCTAACAACCTAACTTTTTAAAAAATAATTTTCTCCCAAAATAAGTTCAAATTTGGAATAAACTAAAAAAAAAAAAAACTATTAGGGACGTAATTTACATAAAAATGGGAGAACTTGCACCAAATACAAGAGATCCAAATGTTTTTCCCAGAGAATGAAAATATGTGATATTTTCATTGACAATTAATGAGAAACTTGTGCCTGTTTTGATGAACAAAGGTTCTTAATGTTTGGTGGTTCTGTTACAGAAAGACCCACAAGAAGTTCCTTAAATAGTTGCTTCAGATTTTATCTCTTTTGTTCTTTGTACTATAAGTGTTAGTGCTGAAAACTTAACTAGCACAAATATGCTGCTGCAAAAGACAACATAAGGCTCCATTAACACTAGACGTAAAGGAGACCTTGTAACCATATATCATTACAACAAAAATAAATAAATAAATAAATAAATAAAATGTATGAAGATGTAGGGATGGCAGTGCACCAAAAAACTCCAGAACAAGTTGGAAACAAGAGAAAACGATATATATTCTCATCCCCACATTTTTCGTTTTATGCCGTACTTTTCTGTACGTTGATAGTTATACCATTAGCATGAAACTTTTCAGGTGTGCTGATGCTACACGATAATGGCACATACTAGAGTTAAAAAAAAAAAAGTTTGGAGATGGAAGGGATTGCACGTCGTTTTTCTTGTACTGACCTTGATCTTTTTTTTTGGGGGGGGGGCGCAGGGGGTGCACTTACACGCCAAAGTCTCTGTGCATTTTATTAAAAGTTTTTTATATTAGTTTTACTGATTTTAAAAATAATTAACTTAACAAGTTCCGAATGGTTTTGTAAGTTTTTCCACTGGAGAGCTTCGTAGTAGAGAAGAAATTAATGAAGGCTCTGACTAACTCCTCCCAGTTTGAAAAATCACTCCTAAACTGAGAAAAATGAGAAAATAACAAAAAGGAGCACTGAAAAAAGTAACATCCACGCCTCGCCATCGGATTGTGACCGAGCATTTGGCATAGCTCTGTAACCTTGACCTTTGACCGATTGTTCTCAAACTGGACATACTTCATCCTTGCATGACTATGAACCCCACCGGCATGTTTTATTAAAATTGGATCAGAAGTGTTTAAGCTGACCTTGCCCCGTGACCTTGACCTTTATCCCTTTGTTCTCAAAATTTTCTGATTTAATCAGTGGAGTCCTTGCATCAAGTTTAATCCTAAATGAATATTAAATATTAACGTTTTGAGTAAGGGGACCAAGAGTTTGGAACTCCTGTGACCGTAAATGAAGACTGATTGTTCTCAAAATTGAAACACTTCATCCTTTGTTCATCCTTTACCCTTTTAGCAGGTTTGGGCCAAATTGAATCAAATTTGTAAAAGATGACCTATTCTCACCCGATTCCCTTGTTCCGCTCCGGGCAATATCTACTGTGCTTCTGACTCAGTGGAGAATAAAACCCCTGTGCAACAAAACAAGGGGATCAGTTTTGCCTTCTAGAGCAAAAGAGGTCAAAGACAGAAAGGAAAAAATAATACAGAGAAATCAGGATTATTATCAACTGTGTTTTATCACGTTGGCTTTATGGTTAAGTTATTTTAGATGTTTTAGGTATAGACAAGCATAAGGATTAAAGATGGATGCTTAAAAATATATAATCCATGTGTGTTTGTGAGTTACAAAGGATTATATTTGCATAAGTGACATCCCTCCAAACAGTGTCTACCAACCCTCCGATTTAATTGAATTCTACTAGATATACCTATGCATGTATCTTCAAAACACACTGATGGAGGGTTACAGGATCTCTTATCCCTCTGGGTACACCCATAAGCTGTGCAGGCTGGCATTCTGGGCAATATACTGTACTGGAGCATTAACTCTGCTGTACAGGACAGATGAAGAGTGGTCCAACATAGCGGCACCAGGCAGATGCGGCTTTGGCAGTGGCTTGAAAAGTGTGACGTCATCACCTTCCTGGTAAACCTAAACACCTTGGACTCAAGCCTTCTCAGAGGTGGCTTGGATTTGAGAGTGTCGTCTCCTCCTGTGAGAGGCTCAACCTTTGCTCCTGCATATTAGTTTTTGACAAGCGCATCTCAAGTCCAATTTAAGACCAACTGAAGTCCCAAGTCCAGTTCAAGCAATGTTTTTGCATTCGGGTCTAAAAGTTACCATTTATACTGAAAGCATGCTAGGGTTGTTTCATTTATCACTGGTGTGATGATGTTAGCGGGGGTGTTTTTTGTGATACGTCGGTGGGTCTAGTGACACTAAGTTAAGTCTCTGTTAAAGCAATATTATCTACCGTACTGTCCCTGTCACCTGCCTGAAATTGAACTCGTGTCCTGTAGAACCTCTTCCACTTGACCATCACCTACCCAATAGTGAAAGTTTATTAAAGTCTGTATGTAACTCCTACAGTTTGAGACTCCCTCTTGTTCTGAATAACATCATCTGAAGATACAAAAAAAAAAAAAAAAAATAGTTACGATGCCGTGGTAAAGAAATGCTTAATATAATTTTTGCAAGGAAGTAGTTAACATAATTAACAGGTAAGGTAATTCTTTCATTCCCTATGTGTAATTAAACTGGTAAGGAACAGCTGCTGAGAAGTGCCAAAAGGCCAGCAGATTACAGTCGAAAAACGTAATAGATAGACAAGATGGATTAACCCTTTCTGCGGGATGATTTCTTTTATGTTTTACTATTCCTGCTGCCGTTTGACTAATTTGTTAAGGTGTAGAGAGACCATTGTTTTTTTTTCCATATGACAGTACCTTAGATCGAATACCAAGTAGTACTGCATGAAAATTGATGAGCCTTAGTTATGACGTAGCCATGACTGTCCTTGGCTACCATTCAGATCAAACCTTCGGTCTTACTACACTTGGCCGTCGATTGAGTTGAAAGGTGATAGGGATCTTTGCCAGATTAGAGGGGTTACAAGTGATTTCCATTAGCATATACTGAAAGATGACTGGGTAGTACTGTCGTGCATCTGGAAGGCTCCTTAACACCTCTCCCTGACCAGTGTATTTTGATACATGACATGTTAATATAAATTCGTACCTTATTTTTGCGTTCTGTGTTCACATCAAACAGAGAGATATTAAACAGTTGAAATACAAACACTTCCTCTTAGAGAAGCTCTGCTTAAATACGAATAAGACATTTTGGCAGTAGCAAAAAATAAGTAAATAAAAGAGGCATAATTGTACCGAATAGACTCATAGAGACTGTTCCTAACCCCTTCACTACGAGAGGTCCTTTCTTAACTCTTTGGACCCAGAGACGTTTTCTTCATTTTATTCTTGCCTAGCAGGGGTACCCGGCGTTGCAGGGCAAAAAAGGCGAACACTCTAATCCTATTTGTTCTAGATCAATCTTTCTACTCCAGAAAGACCATGTACCTCAAATGCTTTCGAAGAGGGATTATAAGATCAGGAACTTTCTATTTCAGCTCTTGTAGACTAACGCACAGTATTTGCGCACACTTGTTTACTATTACTGGTGACTTCAAGTGACATACAAACGGTGACCTCAAGTGACCTCGGAGGTCAACCTCACATAGCCTATGTCCGAAATGTAGTCATATGAGTCTCCATACCAAAAATTGGGCTGCTGACTTCTCCAGTTGTTCAAGCGTGTATTACTGGTGACCTCAAATGACCTCCGACCAGTTAAATCGAATGACCTCGGAGGTCAACCTTACATAGACTATGTCCAAACTGGAGGTCATGTGAGTCTACTTGCAAAAAATTAGTCTGCAGGGGAACCCGGCGTTGACCGGGCCAAAAAGGCAAACACTCTACCAGTGACCTCAGCTGCTTAAAAACATCCTTGGTACACCTTGAGGGTTTGGGGGTCTCTGGCCCTTGGTTTGGACGTGACTGAAGGACAAACAAACAAAAACAATGAAGCTTTTTTATATATATCCATACTAAATGCTTTCAACTCTCCAACTCGA
>JAGKTI010034987.1:0-11349 GCA_018397915.1 Birgus latro | reverse complement strand
CATTCATAACTAAAATCCTGGGAGCTAAATACAGTAAATCAGGAACACTGGGTAATACTGAAAGCTGCACATGGAGTAATACATGACAGATTCAAATAAGAAAATGTATCTTACAGTATTAACTTCTAATATATCATTGCCTCATGTTATTAATTTTACCTAATTCTTAGTGTGATATACTATATATTTTAGTCAATGTGACATGATGAAGGTACAGAATTTTTGCCTTATACTCAACCAAGATTTCACTGAACACCTGGCAGTGGAGTGACCAAAGCAATCAGAAACTCTGCCAACACTTACTGGAATGACTGTACATCAAATGCTGTGTCCCACTCCCAATCACAAAATGAATCTCTGCCATATGAGAACCAGGAACCTCACTCCCACACTTTTAATCCCTCCTGCCACTTCAACAACTCGGCATTTCCTTCTTCAACCTCATGCGTTAGAGAAACATTGCGGCTAGGAACCAGACATGGCATCTGACCGCATGTGTACAGTATATAATACTTTATTCCAGATATCTGGAGACAGTTTTAGTCAGCTTAGGAGAACTTTTTAAAATGAGGGGTTAAATACTGCTTTCTTAAACCTCTTCAGTACAATTAATCTTTCCTAAATTAAAGTACTAAACCATCAGAGAGGGGTTTAGTTTCTCCTGAGAAAAGGACAGAAATGTAATTCATCGGGCAGAAAAGGATTTCAGTTATATCGGCATATGCTCCACAGGTAGGATTGGATGACGCAGAGAAGGACAGATTTTGGGATGATTTAATACGTGTAGTAAGAGGTATGGGTGATGATGAGGTAGTGGTTCTGGGAGGGGATTTAAATGGACATGTGGGTGAAGCAGCTCAAGGTTATGAAGGAGTCCATGGAGGATGTGCATATGATGTGAGGAATGAGGAAGGGGAAAGAATACTCGAGTTTGGGGAGGCTAAGGACATGATTGTGTACAACACACATTTTAGGAAAAGAATGAGCCGGCTGATTAAGTAAGAGTCCGGGGGAAATAGTAGTCAGATAGATTATTTTCTGGTCAGGAGGGTTGATAGGAGATTAGTGAGGGATGTTAAAGTTATAGGAAGCGAGGAGTGTGTGCAGCAGCACAAACTGTTGATTTGTGACATGGTGCTTAAGGAACGAGTGATGAGGAGGAGGACATATGTACCTAGGAGGAAAATATGGAAGCTGGGAAACCAATTAGTACGGGATGCCTTTTATAGTGAGATGAGGAGAGTGGTGGCTGAACAGGAGGCCGTAGATAGAGGCGTTAATGGACAGTATAGACCCCTTAAGAACAACCTCTTGAGAGTTACCGAAGCAATATGCGGTTGGACAAGAGGTCCACCAAGACATAAAGTAACTTGGTGGTGGGATGAGGGTGTAGAAGCTGCAGTTAAGGAGAAAAGAAGGCTTATCTGGGAATGGAAGAAGGGTGGTAACAGGAAGGAGAACTTGGCTGCCAAGTGCAGGGCTAGAAGAGAGGTATACAGGGCGAAGTCTGAGTCACAGAGACTTTTACTTGATAATCTAAATCATGGAGAAAGGAAAAATATGATTTTTAGGGTGGCAACTCAGGTGAAGAGGGATAATCGGGACGCTGTAGGTGAGCAGTGTGTGAAGAATGATGAAGGAAGGGTAGTGGTGAAGAGTGAGGATATTAAAGATGCATGGAGAGAGCATTATAGCCGGTTGTTGAATGAGGAGTTTGATTGAGATAGAGAAGGTTTGGAGCCAGCTGATCCAGTGTTTGGCCCTTGGCCTTTGATTGACGCTGCTACCGTGAGTGAGGCAATAGGCAGGATGCGGGTGGGGAAGGCGGCAGGTGTGTCTGGGTTGACTGCCGAAATGTTGAAGGCCTCAGGAGATACTGGGGTGAGGTTAGTCACTGACCTGATAAATATGATTATATATGAGTGTGTTGTCCCAGATGATTGGCTGAAGAGTGTAATTGTAAATGTGTATAAAGGGAAGGGTGATGCCCTGGAAAGGGGAATTACAGAGGTATAAAGCTCTTAGATCAGATAATGAAAGTAATGAAGAGAGTTCTAGAAGGTATGATTAGAGAAAGAGTGAATATCAATGAGATGTAGTTTGAGTTTATGCCAGGCAGGGGGACCACTGATGCCATATTCATTGTTCGACAGCTTCAGGAAAAATATATTGAAAAAAAAATGGATTTGTAATTTGTTTTTGTTGATTTGGAAAAGGCCTTTGACAGAGTCCCTAGAGAGGTGGTGAAGTGGGCAATGAGAAACCTAGGGTTGGAAGAGTGGGCAGTAAAGGAAGAGGATATTCGCAGGTTTAAACATACAGAAATGACAATGATTCGGTGGATGTGCAGTGCGTCCCTGCGTGCAAGGCCTGGGGGGGGCTGGGTTTACGATGGAAGAGTTGAGAGGTAGGATGGGACTGGAGTGTATTGGTGTTGTGATGAGGAGAGGTAGGGGGATGATAATTGGGTACAGAGGGTGAGAGGTGTTAATATTGGGGGAGGAGTTGGGAGGGGTAGACTGAGAAAGACATGGGACGAGGTCATTAAGTGTGACTTAAGTGTTAAGGGACTGAACAGGGAGGCTACCAGGGATCGAGCAGGATGGAGAGCCGCCATTAGGTGACCAAGGCCGACGCATGCAAGCATGTTGGAACCTTCAAAAACGAAAACGAAAACACCACCACTATCCTTGCCCCAATTCCCACAAAGATGGGGTGAGGTGTGATCCAGAAACAAAGAGAAAATATAATAAGAGAACTACTTTTGAGGTTTCTATTCCTCTGCAGCTGAATCCTACTTCACAACATCTCTGGCAATTCTTTGGTCCAAATAAGAAATGTCAATGCAACTTACCTGTGCTGGGAGTGGCTGCTCACATACAACTTCCTTTGAGTCTTGTGCCGCAGAGTTCCACGTTACTGAAGTACATTCTTGCTGATGTGGAACTTCCTCACTCTCACTGGTACCTCGCCCATCTTCCCGAACACTGTATACAACATTTGTTTTCAAGGCTTCAGTTGGGATTTCCATAAAGCCTTTTGTTTCTGGTGGTGGAAGTGGCAAAGGGGTTTTACCTGATGTATCATCATTGCCTTCTGCTGCCTGACAGTTCTCTTGGCTGGTCATCAAAGGTACTATTTTTGTTGCTTCTGACTGTGACAGAAGAGGACTAGACTTGGCTGTGGGTGCTTTTTCCTCCTGAACATCTGCACAGTGATGTGGAGTACCACAGACTACCGTTGCTGTCCGGTCATCTTCATCAGCTGTCAAGAAGTCTGGGGAGTCAGGTCTCTCAAATTCTTCTTTGCCAGCTGACAAGGCACCTTCAGTTTCACCTGCAAGATGAGCAAGAGGACAAAGAATGAATGACTGCAATTAGTGAAATCACTTAGGATACAGTAGAATTTATTCATTCATCATCTAATCCTAATCCAGTGTTGCCCCATGAGGTGCACAGGAGCCTGGGATGACGCAAGTTGGTCCTGACATTTAAGATGACAGTGACCATCCCTGAGTGGCATTACATGGGCAATAAAGCCCAACCACTCCTTGGATATAAACCTGCACCAGCTCAACCCGACCGAAGCACCTTAATTACCCACTAAACCGCCAGGTATCATAATTTGGTTATATGGTTACCACCCAGCATAGTAAATTGTTTCCTGGTGTACAGGAAACCATTTGGCTTGTCACTCAGTGTAAAGTCACCCGCTGACAGAAGGAAGAGGAAAAAATGAAGGAAAGAAAGACAGAAGAGGAAGGAAAGAAGGAAGGAAGGGAGAGAGGAAAGGGCAGGCACCCAGGAGCAGCACTACATTGAGTGAGTAGACGGTAAGTGCCCCCACCCACCACCAATGCCCCCAGCTACTACCAAGGTTTACAATGCTTTAAACATTTCCATCCAACTATTCATTATTCAATCCTTTATTATTCCACCAGAAGAGTAGGAGCCTTGGACTTCGCTTCTGAGTCTACACATATAACCCCTAACTCCACTGACATATTGTACATGCTATTACTGCTATGATCAAACAGTATTATTCCGACTTGTGAGACTTAATGATCTGTAGGAGTTACCCGGTAGATATAATATTCATTATCCCCTTCAATACTTTAAGTCGGTGTCACAAATTCGCGAGATCATGTTATTATGGCAATTCATGACGCTGTATTATTATTATGGGAACTCATGAACAGTAGTGAAACCCCACAGAACTTCACTCAGTTAATCACTTGCATTTGCACTCAGATTTGAAAATTTCCCCCACCCCCCCAAACACCCCTTGGATATACACCTACACAGACTCAATCTGATTGGAGTGCCTTAATTACCCACTAAACCACCAGGTGCCATAATTTGGTTATATGGTTACCAGCCTGTGCAGTAATGGTTTCCTGGTATACAGGAAACCATTTGGCTTGTCACTCAGTGTAGTCACCCACAGGCAGAAGGAAGAGGAGAGAATGAAGGAGAGAAAGACAGAAGAAGGAGTGTAAAGTCACCCGTAAGCAGAAGGAAGAGGAAAGAACGAAGGAAAGAAAGACACATGAGGAAGGAAGGAAGAGAGGAGAGGGCAGGTGCCCGAGAGCAGCACTACATCAAGTGAGTGGATGGTGAGTGCCCCCACCAACCACTAAGCAACTTTACATAAGCAATAAACTCCACTCATCCCCATGATTTAAGCCCTTATGAGCCACATCCAGTTGGAATGCCTTAATCTATTTGGATTACCTAGCACTGAATTGCTGGTAAAGTGACTGCCATCCAACAAAGTTAAGGATCAATCAATGTAGTCAGGCGAAGCTAACACTTGATTAAATTTATTACAGTGCTACACCCCATCTTCACTGCTTAATCAAATCACAGATATACTCAACGGCTATTTTTGATCCTTGGGACAGCTACTAGGAAGTGCAACTAAGGATACAAACCTGTATATGGATTATTGAGGTCAAAACACTCTGGTATATGAACTACGTAGTACTCGAAGTCGGATGTTTCTGAATCAGATTCGTTAAGAATAGCCTGGTCCTCAGAGTCCAACTCTGAGAGGGATCCACTTGAGTCACTTCTTACTTCAACACCACACGCCTGTCTCTCGGTAGATCTGAGTCTCTTGCCATTTTCAACATTTAAAGAAACCCTCAAAGACTGAACAGACTCCTTGGCAATGGTTTTTAGTGGACTCTGTAAAATAATGGAAATAAATTGGTCACAGCTGTCTTCAATAAGAAAATATACTTCCATGAAGAATGTAGTAACAAAATCACTTCTTTCTGACTAATTCAGCACACTCATCACCTATTGGGTAGAAAAATAAAAACAAAAATACATGTCAAAGAATTTAAATCTAAGTGGTCAAATAAAGATATGGTAAAATGTTAAATAAAATCAATTACATTAGCTCCTTTACTATAATGAATAATTTTACATGTCATTCTTTCTGTCTTCTGATGACTATTCAGATCAGAAGAGACTTTCGGAACTGAAGCACTCACACAATAGACTTAATTAACCCCCTTCACAATCAGAGTGCCCTACTATGCTTAGGAAAATTGTCTGGTAGCTTCAAGAAGACACCATTAACAACCTTCTTGGGCAAAAATGGCTAATAAAATCTAAACTCTAAGGCTGAATACTGCATAACTTTTATTTTATATTCTATCACTTCCCCCCAGTAACGTCACTGATATTTATTAGAAAAACTGGGTAGAGCTTCAATCAACAGTTACTTTAGACAATACTGTATTTCATATTAATCTCTTTGACTAAAGGACGTATTTTTACTTTATTCTAACTACTACCACATGATTTAATACAACTCTGGGGAAACTTACATGATGAAGGAGTTAACCATTTATTGATATCTTACCCTGTTAACTAGTATAGTATTGAACTGATCAAGCAAGCTTGCAGTCTCACTTTGTTTTTCTGAAACCCCAGATGCAAAAAAGAACCCGTACATCCAATGTAGTAAATCCATCTTAAAAGCTGCCATTTCTGATGTTCTTCATTTTACTAGCTGGTACTTATACTGTAATGGTGATTTGCCAGTTTCCCCAAATTTACAGTGCCAACTGTACAAACAGTAATGTGGTACTCTGGAATAGATCTCAAACTTAATCAGGACCTGCCAGTACTATACTCATTCAATTAATGCATGTATCGTAATGGCCGGATTGCACATTCCTAGCACCGCAGGCAGCTCTATGATACACTGGCAGGCGTACTTGGCACTGCCCAGGTAAAACCCACGATCATGCATACCAGCTGGGACCCTGGATGGCCACTCCTCCTGTGGGAGACGATCTCTGGGGTCCCATTTTACCCGATGAATGTATGTTCCTCCTTGGGCCCATTTCTCTGGGGATGTATTTCCCATGGGTCTATTCTCTCACTACCCACTCACCCACCCAACCTGCCCGGCCCACCCCACTAATCCACCCACCTATCCAACCCGTTGTAACTAAAAATGATATGGTTGAGGAAGAAAATAACTCTACAGCAATTAGCACCCAGATTTTAACCATGCTGGCTTTATTATTTCTAATTACTTCTAATACTGGCCATCAGGGGAATGACTTCAGTAACTGTAATGTGAACAGCTAAATTAGTCATAAAATGTTTTACCTGTCAAAGCTATTTACAGAGTTTCATACGCATCTCCCTTGATTACCATAAAGGACTGACCAATAGGCAAGAGACAAACTTTTTTTTTATACATACAGTCCACTCACTAGTTTTGCGCCTAATTGGTACCACAATCACATCGCGAAACTAAAAGTCACAAAACTCGCACGTATACTTTACGTGCAATAAGTGGTAATTGGTTCCGGGGTCAGCCACCTCATTCCCCTTTAGCTACTCATTAATGGCACAATACACCTACTATAAATTACATACAGTTAATCAGACATATATTACAGAACTTTAATACTAAAGACTTTACTTAACACTGACACATAGGCTAAACTGCTTGTTGAGGCTTGAAGATGAGTTCCAAGGCTGGGAGCAGTGGTTACTATAACACTGACATTTACACTGAAATGCTTGATGAGGCTTGAAGATGAGTTCCAAGGCTGGGAGAGTGGTTAGTTACCACCTGCCGGAAAACATACGCTTTACTTGAGGCAGCAGAAGCACCTTAGCAAATCAGTTCGTCTCCTTCCTGATGGTCTGTTATATTTTTCTGAACATTTCTGAGGTGGTAATAAATATTTCATGCAAAATTCATTTCCCCTGCTGTTTTCAGCTGTGTTCCCCTGTCAACTCGTTTGACTGGTCAACCGTAATGGCAGAAGGGCTGTCCTAACCTAAGTGTTTAACTAAATCTAACCTATTCTAGGTTAACTTTATTAATAATTAATCTAACCTAACTTAACCTAGCCTAACATAACCTAACCTAACATAACCCAACCTAACCTAACCTAACCTGGCATTCAGTTGAGAAGTTGGGAAACGAAATCCACCTTTCAGTACGTTAACTAATATTTCTTCCATTACGCCATAAATGAACATGCATAGGTACAGCTTGAGGAACATGATGATAAAAAGTGGGAATTTTTTTTTGCAGGAAAAGGTAATTTACCACCCTAAAAATAGTCAGAAAAATACAGAAAACATACTGGAGGAATATGAATGGAATTACTAAGGTGCATCTAATGCCTCAAATAAAGCATAAGTTTACCCCAACTGCCCCCTCACTGCTCCCTGCCACCACTGTTGAGTCCCCCACACCACCACTTTCTTATGCCTCAACATCAAAGCCCTCAAAATCCTGTGGGCGCTCATCAAGCTTACCAATGATGTGAATAAGTGACTGAGGAGATGCGTATGCATGCAATCACTTGCTGCCGGGGCTCGCAGAACTCTCAGTAAAATTACAAGACTCCTTGCAGAGGAACATTCCTTTGGATTGCAAAACTGCTATTCGCTAAAGTATATTTCGCAAAACTAGTGAGTGCACTGTATATTCTGATGTTCAAGCATGTTTTATGAGTCCTGAAAGGCAACTGGCCCACAGAACTGATGACTATTACCTTATTTTATTAGAGGAGTGACCTGTCCCCATCCAGTGCTTAATGCATCAGCAAAAACATGAAGGATACTGGAATGTTGGGTGAGAAGTGTATTTAAAAACTGTGTTGCAGTGGCTATGTTTTCAAGAGAAAGAGTATGCCCTGGCAGGATGCAAGTATGTGAGACCAAAAGAAAAGGTGAGCTATACTAATCCTGCTCACATTCCAAATGTCCACCCTCAAGCAGGATCGAACTCAAAAGAGGACTAGTAGATGCATACTGTATGCTAAGAATCCAACCACCTGAGGTTACATACTCACATTCATTACAACACAAGAAAATAAATAAATCACTAACCACAGTGTTAGGTCTTGGAGGGGTGCCAATCATTTCTGGTGTGGATAATCCTGAGGCCAGCAGCTCAGCATCTTCCTCAAAAGATATTAGGTCGGTTTCTTCTGGGTCCACAGTTCCAGCCAAATTTCTATGATCCATCAGTGTTAAATCCTGCACACCCTGTAACATATGTAAACATTACTCCTGCAGCAAAACTTCATTTGCTGATACAGATAATGAAGTAAAACAACTTATAGACAGCATAAAGGTACCTAATGCCATGCAGCTGGTGATATGTCACACATACAGTACTGCAATAACTGAACATACCATAAAGGCTCTAAGCAAAGTGATGACTAAGAGGGTGAGTTGGCAAAGAAGTTAACAAGGCACCTGGGAAGGTTCTCTCCAAGTTAAATCGGATCTAACCTCTGGTCAAAATATAAAACTGTCTGCATTTGATACTATGATAAGGACAGATTTAATGTACATATGTATGGCCTATGACTGCTGCCTTGGTATTGCAACTTTTATGTTCCCTGTTCCTGAACTTACCACTTCACCACAGAGATAGTTGTGTGTGTCAGTTTCAAGCTACTCTACTACACCAATGCTCTTACATTCTTGGGAATTTTCCTCACCCTAAAACTGGTATATGAAGATGGTTTTGCAGATAACAATATGGATTACCCCACCAATGCAGCTGAGATAATGATAACAGCACCAGTAGCATCAATTGAGCCATTTTATATAAGCATCTTCATCCTTTACAATTTCTCACAGTCCTTATTTAAGGTGGGAAGTTTCAGCACATGACTCTTTGAGGTGATTTGGAAATCAGAGGAAATGGGAGCTCAAGGTAAATATCTGCCCTCATCCTGTGCCAGAGGAGGATGAAGGATGCTTGCAATGCAAGTGCTGAGTTATAAGGCTGCCATATCCTAATGCTTGGGTAAAGACTGGTTTACAGCCTCTACTACTGCCATTAACAATTGCCTAAGACAAGCAGGAAATAGTAATTCCTCCATTATCCGACATAATAGAGCCAAAGGCATGTCCGGATATTGGTCATGTCCGGATATTGGTCTTGTCCGGATATTGGCCCTGAAGCTCCAGCACTGGTCATTCATGACCCTAACCTAACCTAACCTAAATCAGAAATCCAGCTACCTACCTCCCTACGGACATGCATAGCACTTATTTAAGTCCCCTTTCACATAAATAATGCACACAAAGCATGAATTAACTGAATTTTAACCAAAAAATGATGATTTAGAGGTGAGTAAGGCATAGGTGCTCACAACTTACCAGCAAGTGTAAGTAAGTATCAGACATGGAAATCACTATGAAAATCACCCTTTCTCACACCATATGCATTAAATAATGGACACAAAGCATGAATTAATCGAATTTTAAACCAAAAATGATGATTTTGAGGTAAGTAAGGCATAGATGTTCATGAGTTGGCAGCTTAGTGTAAATAGGTATCGGACGTGGCAATCACTATGAAAATCATCATTTCTCACATCTTATGCACTAAAATATGGGATACAAAGCATCAAATAAATAAACTGTTACCAGAAAAAGAGTTAGGTATGGCAAAGGTGTTCACTGTTCACCAACAGCACCAGTCATTCTTGACCCTAACCTAACCTAACCTAAATCGGAAAACCACTTACCTACCTCCCTCCCGGACATGCATAGCACTTAATTAAGACCCCATTCACAAAAGTAATTGGTACAAAGCATGAATTAATCGAATTTTAACCCAAAAATGATGAATTTGAGGTGAGTAAGGCAGGGGTGTTCACGAGTTGGCAGCTTAGTGTAAGTAAGTATCGGACGTGGCTATCGCTATGAAAATCATCATTTCTCATATCTTATGCACTAAAATATGGGATACGAAGCATCAAATAAATAAACTGTTACCAGAAAAAGAGTTAGGTATGGCAAAGGTGTTCACTGTTCACCAACAGCACCAGTCATTCTTGACCCTAACCTAACCAAACCTAAATCAGAAAACCACCTACCTACCTCCCTCCTGGACATGCATAACACTTAATTAAGACCCCATTCACATAAATAATTGGCACAAAGCATGAATTAATTGAATTTTAACCAAAAAATGATGATTTTGAGGTGAGTAAGGCAGACATGATTATTACTGATAAAATCACCTTTTCACAGCCAATGCACTCAAATATGGGACACAAAGCATGAAGTAAATAAAATGTAACCAGAAAAATTATGATTTAGAGGTGTGTGGGGCAAAAATGTTCACCAGTTGACTAGATAGTGAACATATCATGGTAATCACTGAGAAAATCACCTCTTTTCACAGCCTTTGCACTCAAATATGGGACTCAAAGCATGAAGTAAATAAAATGTAACCAGAGAATGAGGATTTAGAAGTGATTATGGAAAATATTTAGCAGATGACAATGTTTACTTACAGTCCATGATTGTTGATTACCCTCATCTCTAAGGTTTTTACAGTGGTCATAATTGCTCTTGAAGCATGTCCAGTAATCCAGTGTTTAACTACACTTAATCCTTAGCACTGTGACTTTTGATTATTTAAACAAGAACAAAAACACCACAAACGAGCGGACAGCCATCCACTGTTCACGGGAGTTGAGACAGAACTAGTAGGAGGGAGAATGAGCGGGAAGGGAGCTAGTCGGCGTGGGCAGGAAATTCAAAGTGACGCAGTCGGATTTTTTTTTTTTTTTTCAATTTAGGGGTTTCGGCCATCAGCCCACAATGTCCAAATAGTGGGGGTGTCCGGATAGTGGACATCCGGATAGTGGACATCCGGATAGTGGAGGGATTACTATATACATGTATATATACATATATATGTACATACAGTAATCTCCTTATTATTCGGACGCCCAATACTCGAACTCCCCCACTATTCGGATTTCGTGGGCTGCCCAACCCCCAAAATGCCCAAAAATTTATAAAAAATCGGAAAACATTCAAATTTCTT
>JAGKTI010034986.1:0-11349 GCA_018397915.1 Birgus latro | reverse complement strand
AAAAAAAAAAAAAAAAAAAATTCAATCCATTCACGCCTAACAATCTCCACCTGCTCTCCCCAACACACAGCACACATAAAATTAGCATTATCTCGCAGTCTACCTCTAATACCACTACATCACAAACACTGCACAAGATGGAATTGCTTCCCACACCTTTGTGGCAAACTGCACATGGCCACTCTCCCTCTCCTCTGATTGTACTGCCACCAACCCTAGATATCATCACTTTTTGTTTATCTGCATTTACCCTTAAGCCCTTGTGCCTCATACCATCTCTCCATTTCTTAAATCTTTCCTCCGCCTCCTTTTCATTCTTTTCAGTCAACACCAAATCATCAGCATACAACATCTCCCACGGGAGTCCATCTCTTAAGTCACGTGAGAGGGCTTCACGTACCATGAAAAACAACAAGGGACTCAAAACTGACCCCTGATGCACACCAACATTCACGGAAAACTCATCACTTAAAACTCCATCCACTCTTACCTGGGTGCGAGCACCCTCGTACATGGCCATAACCACCCTAACCAGCCACTCTTCCAACCCTAGCTTTCTCATTGCCCACTTCACCACCTCTCTAGGGACTGTCAAAGGCCTTTTCCAAATCAACAAAAACAAAATACAATTCCCTTTTCTTTCCAATATATTTTTCCTGAAGCTGTCGAACAATGACTGTGGCATCAGTGGTCCCCCTGCCTGACATAAACTCAAACTGCATCATCAATATTCACTCTTTCTCTAATCATACCTTCTAGAACTCTCTCCATTACTTTCATTATCTGATCGAAGAGCTTTATACCTCTGTAATTTCCCCTTTCCAGGGCATCACCCTTCCTTTTGTACACATTTACAATTACACTCTTCAGCCAATTATCTGGGACAACATACCCATTTATAATCATGTTTATCAGGTCAGTGACTAACCTCACCCCAGTATCTCCTGAGGCTTTCAACATTTCAGCAGTCAACCCAGACACACCTGCTACCTTCCCCACCCGCATCCTGCCTATTGCCTCACTCACAGTAGCAGTGCCAATAAAAGGCCAAGGGCCAAACACTGGATCTGCTGGCTCCAAACCTTTCCTATCCCAGTCAGACTCCTCATTCAACAACCGGCTATAATGCTCTCTCCATTCATTTTTAATATCCCCGCTGTTCACCACTACTCTTCCTTCATCGTTCTTCACATGCCACTCACCTACAATGTCCCGATTATCCCTCTTCACCTGATTTGCCACCCTAAAAATTGTATTTTTCCTTTCTCCATGATTTAGCTTATCGAGTAAAAGTCTCTGTGACTCAGACTTCGCCCTGTATACCTCTCTTCTAGCCCTATGCTTGGCAGCCAGGTACTCCTCCCTGTTACCACCCTTCTTTCATTCCCGGAAAAGCCTTCTTTTCTCCTTAACTGCGGCTTCTACACCCTCATCCCACCAGCAAATTACTTTATGTTGTCCAGCCGCATATTGCATCGGTATCTCTCAAGAGGTTGTTCTTAAGGGCTCTATACTGTTCATTAACGCCTCTATCTACGGCTCCCTGTTCAGCCACCACTCTCCTCATCTAACTATAAAAGGCATCCCTTGATTGGTTTCCCAGCTTCCGTATTTTCCTCCTAGGTACATATGTCCTCCTTTTCATCACTCTTTCCTGAAGCACCATGTCATAAATCAACAGTTTGTGCTGCTGCACACACTCCTCACTTCCTATAACTTTAACATCCCTCTCTAACCTCCTATCAATCTTCCTGACCAGAAAATAATCTATCTGGCTGCTATTTCCCCCGGACTTGTACATAATCAAAGAATTCATTCATTTTCTAAAATGTGTGTTGCACACAATCATGTCCACAGCCTCCCCAAACTCGAGTATTTCTTCCCCTTCCGCATTCCTCATACCATATGTACATCCCCCATGGACTCCTTCATAACCTTGAGCTGCTTCACCCACATGACCATTTAAATCCCCTCCCAGAACCACTACCTCATCATCACCCATACCACCTACTACCAGTATTAAATAATCCCAAAATCTATCCTTCTCTACGTCATCCAGTCGTGCTTGTGGAGCATATTCCGATATAATTGCAATCATTTTCCTTCCGATCAAAATTTTCACTACTAATATCCTATCACTTAATCTCATAACATTCATAACATATTCCACCCATCTCTCCGCAACCAACACACCCACACCCCCATATCCGTCAGTTCCCCCCTGCCAAAGCAACTTATAGTAACACTCCTTCCCAACAATCTTTCTGGCTGATCCACCTCAGTATATATATGTATATATATCTGTGATAATCTGGTAGGTAATAGGAAGTGGATCTGTAAGGAAACTGTAAAAAATATACCCGTACATGTGCAGATGGTAAGGCCTGTACTTTCAAGTCAGGATCAGGGGGCATAAATGGTGAGTGAATGAGTGTTTGTCCTATTTCACTGCACATGCAGTTAATAATTGTACCTCTGTTGTGCTTTCTTTTTCCTTGCTTTGTGGAACCTACTGTACCCCATCCTTTGATATGAAGAAGAGGTCAAGTTGATGATGATGACTTTGATATTGATGTGCTCTTACTGAATTGTTCTAAATGTTATTAGATCTTAATGTTATGAAACTCCATAATGTTTTACAACCAACAGGAAGTGTGCGAGCATCCCAAAAGCAGATCTGACCTGTGTTGACACCCTATCATCATTGTGCAGTCAGGATGGTTCACCTGCTTCATCCTCACCCACCATTCAACAGTCGTTTTCCTTTGGACCTGAAACCTTTTCAACTCCCAACAAGAATGATGTAAAGGTTGCAGATAACTCTGTTCCATCTGGTACTATGGATATATTAGTGCAGAATGCCTCCGGTACTGCTTGGGGAGCCTCAAACAATAACTTGTTAGTGACTGGTGCAGCAGTTCAGGATAAGGTACCTCACTTTTCTCCAGCTCCAAGTTATGGTGCAAAGGAGCAAGTAAAAACCCTTACAACTAAGGCACAGTATGAAGACATCACTCCCCCACAAACTCCTGATAGCAAACTTGAAACTGGATTGAAAACTGCAAGCCCATTACTGGCTCTGTCCTCACTTGTGTCCAAAGTTCCCACAACAACTGGTGTTGATAATAAAGTACCAGCTAGAACTTCCCCTGTAGATGCTAAGCCTGCCATAGAAGATTCTTTTGGCAGTATTCCTGTAGGGGGAATGAAAACTCAGATTATTGTAACATCAGTGCCGGCTATGACAAACTTTACTTTTAAACCAGTGACATCAGCTCCCTCTCTGCAGGCAACAACTGTTGAGGCATCAAACCCATTCACTTTTACGCCATTTGTTCAAACAGTGAGTACCAGCTTTGGAAGTGTAGCAGGAACAGTCACTACTCTCACTCAGCAGGCAAAATCAACTCATTCTATAAATTCCATTATAGTGTGCAAAGCCCCATCTACTACTGTGTCTTTTATGTCTTCTGCACCCCCTATTACAAGTATAAATCATAGTGGATTATTTTCATTTAAACCTCCTGCCTCAGGAGTAATAATCAGCAAAACTTTTTCTGCTGGTGGTAATTCATCTGTTTCCAAGTTAAGTAGCCAGTCTGAGGCAGTTGCTGACAGTTCTACTCCTCAGCTGCCTATTTCATCCTGTATTACAGGTATTTCTCACACATCTGATGAAACTGCAGGTACTGAATCAGATTCCACTTCATCTTCTGGGGAATCAGACACAGCATCAAACAACACGGTTGTGGCTGACAATGCTAGCTCAGGTACCTCTGACTCTACGGAGGGACAGGAAACAGCAACAGATGATACATTGGAGAAGCAAGTGCCCTCTAAAACATTAGGAGGAATAGACCTTTTATCACAGTCTGTAGCTTTGGCTTCTCAGAGCGAGAGTTCTGTGAGTTCAGGTCAAAGTCTTACCTTGAATGCTCTGTTGAAGAAGTCCAGTGAAACAAACTTGTCTGTGTCAAATAGTTCTCTGCTGTCACAAAAGACAGCTACAGTGACTGACAGCATATTCAGTACATCAGGCATGGTATCTAATAGTATGGTTGACTGTACAAAATCTTCTACTTTTAGCAGCAATGCAGAACCCACCACCACTCCATCAGGTTTGTTTGGTGACTCCTTAAAGACATCTGCTGCATCTACAGGAGGCAGCTTTTTTGGAACATTAACATCTACCACAGCAGGGAGTATTTTTGGAACTGCCACAACTACATCACTGCATGGTAGCATACTTGGCACAGCAGTATCTGGCACTACAACTGGCGGTTTGTCTAAAGCTACAACAACTGTCACTACAGCTGAAGGTCTGTTTGGTTCAGCAGGTGGGAATCTCTTTGGAATTACTGTTACATCAGGTAGTATATTTGGAACCACCTGTACTACATCATCATCTGGTAGTATTTTTGGAAACAAAGCTACAACCTTAGCTGGAAGTATTTTTGGTGCAACATCCCCTTCCACATCAAGTACCAGTGCCATATTTGAGACTGCTACTGCAGCCACGATGGCTGGAAGTACAGTAGAAACCACATCTGCTACAAGTGGAAGCATCTTTGGAAGTACAACTACCACATCTGGGAGCTTGTTTGGAACCACATCTACTGCAACCAAAAGTATCTTTGGAGCCACAACCACCACAACTGGAAGTATCTTTAGTGTTTCCACCAGTACAACTGGAAGCATCTTTGGAGCCACAGCCACTACAACTGGAGGGATCTTTACAACCACAACTCCATCTTCTGGAAGTCTGTTTGGCAGCACAAAAACAACCACTTCTAATACCTTGTTTGGGGGTCCAAGTAGCAATTCTGGAAGTCTCTTTGGTAGTGCTTCTGCATCACATGGTAGCAGCTCTGGCTCTGCTGACCCAGCCTCAACTTCTGTTACCACAGCAAGTGCTGGGGGAACTTCAGTAGCAACCCCACAGTCTCCATCACTGTCATTTAGCCAGTCATTCTCCCCTGAAAATGGCTCAGTTTCCAGTTCATCCTCAGTCACACATAGCATATTTGGAGGCTCAGTGTCAACGTCAGTACCTTCTACTGGGCTGTTCAGCACTGCCACCTCCTCAGGCCCAATCTTTGGTCAGCCATCAACCTTCACAGCACTGTCAACTTCAAGTTCAGGATCAGCGTTCAGTTCCCTCAACTCACCCTCAAGTGCATTTGCAGTTCCAGCAACAACCAGTGCTACATCCTCAGGAATGTCAGTTTTTGGTCAGACTGCACCGCAGAGCTCTAGTTCTGTGTTCACTAAGGGTGCTCAGAGTCCCCAAGGGTCAGTGTTTAGTAGTGGAGGCCAAAGTGGGTCAGTGTTTGGGAACCAAACATCAAACACAGGGTTGTTCAGTGGGTCAGCCACCCAATCTGCTGGCTCCTCAGTATTTGGACAGCAAGCTGTGAATAATGCAGGCTTTGGTAGTGGGACAACTGGAGGCACTGTTTTTGGGCAGACTTCTACTGCTGCATCACCATTCTCATCTGCTAGGTAAGTTTCTTTTGTATGCTATGGATATGCATGTTAACATTTTATCGCTAGGTGGTAGTCAGGTTGTTTTTGTGGCTGTAGACTAATCTGGATTTAAACCCAGGAAATTTTTGTCACATTCTCAGGACTCCTCCATGCTCAGAACTCTTATTTGCATCAGCGCACATTCATGAGGATGGAGAGAGCTATGTACAGTTGGCTCCAAAAGAACCTGGGCAGTTGCTTCATGGCATCCGTAAATTTGACAACAGTGTAAAGAGAGGGGGGAGGGGGGTACTGGTGGGGAGGGGAATAGATTTGGCCCAGTCTCTAATTGCTCTTTCCCCCATCTTTCCTTCCTCTTCATCTCTCTCTCTCTCTCTCTCTTTTCTAGGAGCTGTCTGGTATAGGCCAACCGGCCTACTGCAGTTATCCTCTCATCTTACATTCTTATGTTCTCTCTCTCTCTCTCTCTTTCTCAGACTATTAGCTTCTTTGGCTGTGAGACATTCTTGCTGCCCAGCCCAGTTGTTCGTGTTCACGCTAGCAGTTTTAAGTGAAATATTGATAGAGAGAGAGAGAGCTGATTCATTCCCTTTTCTGTCTACTGTACTTATAGAGAAAGTAAGAGAGATATCAGAAGTCCTAGTGAGTGATGAACAGGGTGGCTTTAGGAGTGGCAGAGGATGTGTGGATCAAATATTTGCAGTGAGACAGATAGCAGAGAAGGCTTGTTAGAAGACCATAAGGTGTTTATGGCATTCGTGGATCTGGAAACGGCATACTACAAAGACGACAGAGAAGGATTGTGGAAAGTTTTGTGCATGTACGGTGTAGATGGTAAGCTGCTAGGTGCTGTCAGAAGTTATTATGTTGGTAGTGAAGCATGTGTAAGGGTTAATGGGCACCTAAGTGAATGGTTCACGATCAGCATGGGCGTTCGACAAGGTTGTGTGATGTCCCCATGGCTGTTCAATATATATATGGATAGGGTGACGAGAGAAGTAAAAACACGAGCAATGGAGAGAGGGATGGCATTCATGATGAATGGTGATGGATGGAGTATCTCAGGTTTGTTGTATGCTGATGATACAGTACTGCTTGCAAATACCAGACAAGAACTTGGTAGACTAGATGCAGAGTTTTTGCTGATGTCTGTGAGTGTCGTGCCTTGAGAGTAAATGTAGAAAAGAGTAAAGTGATGGTTATTGAGAAAGAAGGTGACTCTCAGTGCGATGTAACGGTGAATGGAAAGAGACTGGAATTGGTTAGAGAATTCAGATACCTGGGTTCAGTGATAGAAAAGAGAGGAAAATGTGCAAAAGAAGTTGAAAGTAGAGTGACACAAGGAAGAACAGTAGCTGGTGCAGTGAAAGCCTTTATAAGAAACAGGGGCTTGAGTATTGCTTCTGCATGAGGCTTACATGAAGGAGTCTTAGTGCCATCTTTAACATTTGGATGCGAGACTATGGTGTGGCATGAAAATGAAAAGTCAGGAGTAAGAGCAGTGGAGATGGGACTGCTAAGGAATGTATGTGGAGTACAGAGGGTGGATAGGATACGAAATACAGTAATCCCTCCAATATCCGGTGTAATAGAGCCAAAGGCATGTCCGAATATTGGTTTTGTCCAGATATTGGTCCTGAAGCTCCAGCACTGGTTTTTCATGACCCTAACCTAACCTAACCCAAATCAGAAAACTACCTTCCTACCTCCCTAGTGGACATGTATAGCACTTATTTAGGTCCCTTTTCACATAAATAATGCACACATAGCATGAATTTATTGAATTTTAACCAAAAAATGATGATTTAGAGGTGAGTGAGTCATAGGAGCTCAGAACTTGCCAACATAGTATAAGTAAGTATCAGACATGGAAATCATCTTTTCTCACATTTTATGCACTAAATTATTGGATACAAAACATCAAATACAGTAAATGATGTTAATTGCTACCAGAAAAATGGTTAGGTTAGGTTAGGTTAGGTTATGACCGGACATGAAATTCACTGCTTCAACCTTTTTCATAGCTGGTGCACTTAATAACCATGCATGAAAGAATTAAATTAAAATCAGGAAATTATGATTAACACAATGTTAGGTTAGGTTAGGACCGGACATGAAATTCACTGCTTCAACCTTTTTTCTAGCTGTTTTACTTAAGAACCATGCATGGAAAAATTAAATAGGAAGCAGGAAATTATGATTAACATTTAGGGTAATTTTTTAACACATGAACAGCATGATGAAAACAGGTTAGGCATGAAAATCTTTATGGTAAACATAGGTTAGGTTAGGTTAGGACCGGACATGAAATTAACTGCTTCAACCTTTTTTCTAGCTGTTTTACTTAAGAACCATGCATGGATAAATTAAATACCAAGCAGGAAATTATGATTAACATTTTTGGTAATCTTTTAACACATTTACAGCATGATGAAAACAGGTTAGGCATGAAGTTAGGGTACTTACCAACAAGAAGCTGCCCTCTGATGTAATAACCCACTCTATCATCTCAGACTCTGACAGGAAGACCTTGCACCTAACACACCTTTCCAATTGAGAATCACCAGAACTTATCACCAACACTTAACACAACATTTTTTTTTTTTTTATAACTGGAATCACATCACTTCACTGCACTGTACATAACAGTAAATTCCATCATCACACACATGATGAAGAAGGTGAAGAGCAGTATCAAGCACTGTAGGAGGTAGGGTATCACCACAAAAGCAATCAATATGGCCGCCATTGTCGGAGGTGTTCATGAGTCAGTAACTGAGTGGGTAATGGCGACCGACAGACAGACGCCACGAGTGTAAACATACGCGATCGGCGCGGGCGGGAAATTCAAACTTACGCAGTCCCAAAAAATCGAAAGTTTTTCAATTTTTTCCTAATTTTTTGGCATTTTGGGGGTTAGGCAGCCCACAATATCTGAATAGTGAGTATGTCCGAGTATTGGACGTCCGAATATTAGAGGGATTACTGTAATGTGATTCGTGAAAGGTGTGGAGTGAGGAAGTCTGTGGACACCAGAATCGAAGAGTGTACTGAGTTGGTATGGTCATGTGGAGAGAATGGATAACAATAGAGTGGTGAAAGAGGTATATCTTCAAGAATTTGAAGGAGGGAGAAGATGAGGTAGGCCAAGGAGAAGGTGGAGAGATATGGTGGATGTGTGTGTGAGGAAGAGAGGTTTGGAAGTTGGTGAGGCTAGGGAACTGACAAGAGATCGAGCTGGGTAGATGAATGTTGTGAGAGAAGTGCACGATCAGGGATTTGGCACCCCTTTTTAACGTGGCAGTGTCTGGGTTGACTCAATCGGATACGTTCATGTGAAGCTACAGAATGTAGCGAATGTTTTTGGCGAATCCGATAGAGCCAGGATTCCACGATCAGGGATTTGGCACCCCTTTTTAACGTTGCAGTGTCTGGGTTGACTCAATCAGATACGTTCATGTGAAGCTACAGAATGTGGCGAATGTTTTTGGCGAATCCGATAGAGCCAGGATTCCGGGGGCATGAATGATGAGTGAATGGAAGCGTGACCCATTGGATTGGGCAAATTTGGGCTGCGTGGACATTGCCACTCCTCACCCTGCCTGAGGGTGGGAAAGGGGGTCTGGATGATGATGATGATAATTTGTCACTTTCTTTCTTTAAAATAGTTTTAATTGAGCATCATTTTCTTTGTATCCAAGACATTTTCATTCATATTCCATCCCAGTAATTTTGTTCCTTGAATATTTTGCTATAACACACACACACACACACAGCAGCAGCCACAGTGAGAAGACGTGTCTCAAACCACCTCTCAACAAACCTAAGTAGTTTTCAGGAATTGTCCTGTCTCCAGTCTTGTTCAAAATTTGAAGTATTGCAAGTTATTATAGTCTGCCAAAATGTAAAGAACTATTGTCAGTAAGTATACATGAATGTTTTTATAGGAATTTTGAGAACTGCTGTTCAGTTTAGTACTGCAACCGACCTTAAACATGGCCGTCAGTGTAAACTTTGGGGAACTGGATTTTCCAGGATTTGACAGTAAAACAAATGTAATGGATTTGGTTAAAACATTGATTATGAGAATTAGTGGACTAGAAAAGAAAATGGAAGATCTAGTATCAAGAGACATGCCTGAAAATACTGAAAATACTATACAGAGTCTGATACAGGCCAATGAAACAGCGAACCAGGAGATCGAGAATTTGAAATGAGAAAATATTGAATTAAGGAGAAAACTAGAAGAGAGTAGTAACAAAACAGAGAAGGTAAGTAGTGTGTTAGAAGAGCAAAAGGCAAAGTGGGCACATGTGTAAGAAGAACAGAAGGAAGTGGTCAGTTTAAGGGAAATTATTCAGGAAGAAAGGGAAATGAACAAGAAAAAATGGAAGAAAATGTAGTGAAAATATTGAAGAAAAAAGAGAAAATAGTGAGAGAAACAGTAGAAAGGAACAGATGTGTGATAATATTTGGAAACAGGGAGGAGGAAGAAAAAGTTAGGTTTCTGAGACTCGAGAGAGACTCAAATCAGGTGAGGCAAATATTGAACAAGATCGATCCCGAAGGAAACAGGTGGGAAAAAGAAATTGAGGAAGTAAGGAGGATAGGGCTACATAAGAAAGTGGAAGCAAAACCAATTCGAGTTAAGATGTCTTCAGAAAGTGTAGTAAATGACATACTTAAGGTGACCTGGAAACTGAGTAAAGAGGCAGGGATGGAAAATATTATTGTAAGAAAAGACTTGAATGAAGAAGAAAGAGAAGTTTTAAAATCTTTGAAGGACCAAGTGAAGGAAAAAAATGACAGGAGGACAGAGGAAGAACGTAAAACTTTTTTTTGGAGAGTGATGGATATGAAAGCAAGGAAGTGGTATGTGAAGAACTAGACGTGAAGGAAACAAAGGGGATGGATATGAATATGAAAAAGAGAAGAACGAGTAAAGATAAAAACAGTGTAGCAAATCTGAGCATCATGTTCAGTAATGTAGATGGATTAATATCTAAGAAAGGGAAATTGGAGACTACTTAAATGAAACTAAACCTGAAATGGTTTGCTTAGTAGAGACTAAATTGCAATGAGATGTCGATACAAAATTAGTTGGCTGGAACAATTATAAGATTTGGAGGAAGGACAGAGAAGGTAAATTTGGGGGAGGTATAGTGATATTAACCCGTAATGACCTAAGAGTAAAGAATATAGAAATTGAAAATACCAAGGTTGAACTTTTGGGAGTTGTAATAGAGGACAGTTATGGAGAAAAAATGGATGTAATAGTTTTTTATATGCCCCTCAAAACTAGGGCATGGACAAAGGAAGATTACGAACAGTTAACAAGAGAATCCATTATTAGGCTAAAAATGTTAATTGAATGATGAAATAGAATAATATTAATGGGAGATTTTAACTGTAGAGAAGTTGATTGGGAAAGTATGGATGCTGGGAACAACAAAGAATCATGGGGAAATAAATTAATGGAATTGATGATGGAAAACATGTTAACTCAGTTGATCAAAGAAAACACGAGAATTAGGGGTGTTGATAAACCATCCAGGCTCGACCTAGTATTCACAAAGGGCCCAAATGATGTGAGAAACATAACCTACCATTGCCTCTTTGGTAAAAGTGATCATCTGGTAATTGAGATGGACGTGGTAGGAGTGAGGGAAGGAGAAAGAGATGAAAAACACAGAGAAAATAGATACAATTATTGGAAAGCAGACTTTACTTCCCTGAGGAACTTTTTCCAAAATGTAGAATGGAGTAAAATGAATATGATCACAAATGTTGATGAGAAATATGAGTTTTTGTTAGAAGTATATAAAACAGGAGTTACTAAGTATGTCCCAAAATTTTCTGCAG
>JAGKTI010034985.1:0-11113 GCA_018397915.1 Birgus latro | reverse complement strand
AGAGAGAGAGAGAGAGAGAGAGAGAGAGAGAGAGAGACGGTAGCAGTTCATCAGAGCTCAAAGGCGCCATAAATCTATACCAGAGTGGGTGGTCCTTTCACCTCCCTCCTACCTATACCTGCCTCTCTACCTACCCACTTACCTTTCCGCCTACCTGCCTTCCTGCCTATTCACTTACATTTTTGACATTCTGCCTGCTTACCAACCCACATACCTTTCTGTCTGTCTGCCTACCTACCCAGTTAGCTTCCTGCCTGTCTGCCTACCCACCTACCTACCCTCGTACCTTCCAGCCTGCATGCCGATCTATTTCTATAATCCTTCCTACCTTCCTGCCTCCCCTCGTACCTTCCTGTCTGCCCACCTGTCCTCTTACATATACTCCTGCCTACCTTTCTGCCTGCCTGCTCCTACATACTCCTACCTACCTTCCTTCCTGCTTGCCTGCCTTTCCTCCGGGCGGTTTTCAGGTCAATCCTTCCATCTACTTTATGAAGACCATTTTCGTTTTACTCTAACTTCGCCTAAAAGTGCTATCTCTCCATCTTTAATGCTGAGATGTAGCAAGAGATTAACACTAGAAGATGATGCAAGTCACGAAGAAGTGTTCTGGAGAGGACAAAGAGCCACGGTATTGTCTTGTTTTATTCCGCCCCTTAGCTGTGTGAAAGTAGCTACAAAAGGACGAAAATCTGGGCCAAGTTAGCGTAGAAGTTGTATAGTTTATAGAGGCTACACAGAATCGTAGCTTCCCCTCTGATCTTGCTGTCCTCTGTGTTCGGCGAGTCCAAGATTTAGTATGATAAATATATGTTGTGGATCTGGACTGCGGTGTTTGTCTTCTTAGCATTGTCAGTGTGTGTGCGTGTGTGTGTGTGTGTGTGTGTGTGTGTGTGTGTGTGTGAGAGAGAGAGAGAGAGAGTTTTTTATTTCCTGATTACGGTGTATTGACAGCAGTTTAAATATATCGTCAGTCTTACTCATGTGTAAAACGACAATTGTTTAATATAACAAACGAGGTGAATTTTTTAAACACATAATGTTCACAGTGTATGGGAGACAGGAAAAAAAGGGGGAGGGTTGAGGTGCTAGTGAATATGAGGGGTGCTATTTGCTGTCCAGGTTTCCATGGAGAAGTACCCTGTCTAAATATCTTCAAGAAATTTTATTATGCTCTTCGTCTGACCTACAAACCTCGTAGAAATGTTAATAAATAAATAACTAAATGAATAAAATCTGTTGAGACTCTTGGTTCCGATGTATTTCTCCGGCAGTACACATTATGGTTATATCTTATCATACATACCTACTGGCCTGTATTGCCTGTATTTTGCCTTTCTACCTATCCATTTGCCCACACTATACCTTTTCCATTTCACTAATTAGCCCTTCAACCCATCTGCCTTCATACCCACCCACCTTCACCCCCATCTTGCTTTCTTACTAATTTTTCAGCTTCATTTATTCAACTATTATCTACCCCAGATTTACCCACTGACACTTTAGGTTCATCCATTTCACGTGGCCTTAATTAATTACTTACATACACCTTATACACGCACACACCGCTGCCGGCATCTCACTGCCATATATTTAACACTCACATCTCTGTCGTTCCCTCACCTCCTTCACACAGTCACCCACATATCCGCTTCTACACACCCACATTCCCACCCACTCACACCCATAGTCACACCAACGCACTCACACCCACACTTCCTCCCACTCTCTCATTCCACCTGCAGTACACTCATCTTCTCATAATCCCTCACATTGTCCTTCATCCCCACACCCATCTCCACCTCTACACCTACACTCGCTCCCTAGACTCACTTGCTCTTCCATACCCCACACCCACACCCACACCCATCTCATCCATCAATCCACACCACCCATGTCCAACCCACACTAACTCACAACACATTCATCAGTACCTCACCTATCCAGCTATGCACTCACACCTTACTGACCCTAATAAGAAAGAAAGAACGAAAGAGATAGAGAAATAGACAGATAGACAGTTAGGTAGATAGATAGAATGGAAGATGGCTAGACTTAGAAATGAGGGAGATTGCGTGAGTCTAGAGGAAGATACAGAAATATGAGAGAGAGAAAAATAAAACCCAAATCAGCCAGAATTAAGAACAAAACGTAGGAGCATAAAGAAAATCAGCTAAAAGGAAGAAGGATGGGAAACGGGGCGGGAGGGAAAGACAAAAGAAAGAAGGGGGGAGGGAGGAAAGAAAATTAGAACTGGGATGAAAAGAAACGGAGAAGAATGGGGGTGGGAAAGGAGAATGAGGGTGTGAAGGAAAGTGGAAGGTAGGGAACAGACCATTGACAGAGCAACCACAACTATGTCACCCTCAAACAACCACCATAGCTACCACCATCACTCACCACAGCTACCACCATCGCTCACCACAACTACCACCATCGCTCACCACAACTACCACCATCTCTCACCACAAGTACCACCATTACTCTCACCATCATCACTCATTACTAACATCACCGTAACTCATCACATACTCGTAGTCATGGAAGTATATTTATCCCAGCTTCGCCATGTTGGTTTGATAAGTGATTTGATTAATTCTGATTTTTAACCACGCAGGTAAATTTCCGGCAAAAAGTTACCTCTGTTAGACCCCTTTGGAGCTCTGTAAATAGTTCGCCAATAATTTTCGTAATGGACAAACACAGACAGACACACTTTCAAAAATACAGATAAGATAATATTGTGGTAACCGCAACTCCAGGCTTATCTGAAACGTGAACCCAGTGGACTGCAGACTTGAACTGTCCTCTTTCAGTACACCATCCACCTTTTGGGGGATTGGGAGGTAGCCGAAGGACATTTAGGCGGTGGAGCAGGTGGGTTGCTACCGGTACTGCATGAAGGAATATTGTGTACAAGCTAATAAACTAAAATATTAAATCCGTCAAGGCACTGAAAGGGATAAGGAAGCTGACTGTGATTCGTATGGACGCAGATTCAGTTATAGCTGTCGTAGGGAATTATGTGAGGATTTGAATCTTATTTATTCCTTCACCTACAGAGCTTTTCCATTGCTGAATAAAAATCATCTGGCAATAGCTAAAATAATGTACCACAGCCGGAAAAAATTAGTGAAAGGGTTAATGTTAATGATATCATTCTTTTGGTGTAGTGGTATAACGGTGCTAGGTGGGATGATAGGCGTGTGCTATACTCCATTCACCTTAACTTGGTCCAGATTTCCGTTGCTTTTGTAGCTTATTGTGCTATACTTTTTTTCAACCTGACGTAGCTTTTCGTCCTTTGCATCTTGTTTCACGTTGCTCGGTGGTAGTAAGAACGTGCTACGGCTCAGCATCCTCTCCATGGCAGTTCCTCTTGCTTAGCCACCACCACCACCACCACCACCACCACAGCCACAACAACAACAACAAAAACAACCAGTATCATCACCATCATCAGCATCATCACCATTAACACCATCATAAGTAACCATCACTATCATCACCCTTACCATCATTTCACCACTACCATCATCACCCTTACCATCATTTTCACCACTACCATCATTACCATCATCACCACCACAATGAACGACCACCCTCACCATCAGCAGTAGCGGACACTCACCAGCACAATACACAAACCGTTCTTTTCTCTCCCTTAGAGAAGGAGATAGTGGGGAGGGAATGAGAGAGGAGGTGCTGGAGGGAGGGGGAGAGGGGAGGAGGAGAGATGAGGGAGGGGTGGGAGAGGGGGGATGGAGGGAAGAAAGAATGGAAGGAGGGGAGAGGAAAGAGGAAGTGAGAAGGGAGTGTATGCTGAGAGAGAGAGAGGGGGGGGAGGGAGGGAGGAAAGTTGGGGGTTAGGAGGGGTGACAGCCAAAATAAATAGATAAATATTTGTCACCACAACAGTATGGGGGCCTCCTCGAGTGAGTGGGTGGCAGAGAGAGAGAGAGAGAAATATCCAGTCCATCTCTCCCCTCCTCTACGACCTCCAGCATTTCAGTGTCCAGGCATCTCTAAATGGACGGATGCTGGTTATGGTTCCCTTGTTAACTTCCTTTAAGACTTGGGGAAAATAGACTTCCAGACTTCCCATATAAAAGTAAAGCTTCCACTGTCTCATTCATTGGCCATGGATAAATTAATGGTATTCTGATTATGTTTTTGGCTTTTATTTTTTATCTTTGTATATGTATATCTAATTTGGTTTTCGGTTGGCACTGGATGTACTTTGATCTAGAGTTCTTTCAGTTCATTCAACCACTGCTCTTTTTCCTATTTTTTTTATCAGTCCTTTCTCAGATTCTTAAACTAAACAAATATTTTCCTGTGTTTTTTTCTTTTTCATCGTTCTTTTTATCTGTCCTTCTCTCAGATTCTTTCTTGAAATAAACAAAGCTTTTCTTTTATTCTTATTTGGAAAGGTTGTGTGTGTGTGTTGTGTCCCGGTAGTTATGTGTGTTAATGTGTTAGTTAGTGTTATGGCAGAGTCTTGTGATGGTGCTGTGTTGTGGTGTAAAGTGGTGGTGTCGTGATATGGTGTACGGTGATTGTGTGATGTGGTGTTATGTGGGGGCATTGTGCTATGGTGTACAGTTTTGTGGTGGGGCTTTAGGTGGTGTGGCATGAGGCGGCTGTGCGATCTGTAGTGGTGTGGTGTAGTGTGATGTGGTGTGAGATGTGGTGTATAGATGGTGTGATGTGATGTGCTTTTGTGGTGCTAATAAGAGGATTGGTGTTGTGGTGTAGTGTACTTGTGGTGTTGTATACTGCGACATGGTGTGGAGTGGTGGTGTGTGAAGTGATATAGTATGATGTGGAAGGGTGATGTGGTGTTCGTATGGTGATGTGTGGCACCATAATATCATCTCTCTTAAAAATGTTGAATACATGAATTGACATATTTTCCCCATCGACATACTGTGCCATTTGTGTTGATAAAAAGGAAGATAATATTTTTTTTCATTTATTTATGCGATTTATTCCAACGTTTCCCTTTTAATGTGCAATATGGTAAGCGGTATTAAACGCAATACAGGTAATCCTATTTTTTTTAAGTAGTTGTGAAGTAATATTTTTCTTTGAACCCGCCCCATTGCGGAAGGGACACTGTTATGATGATGATGATAACTTGTGGAGTGACGAGGGTGAAGCGTGATGGGTGTGGAAGGGAAGGAGCTGGAGAGAGAGTGAAGGGGTGGAGTGGGTAAGAGGAGGAAGAGGAAGAGGGTGGAGAGAGGGTGAGGGGAGGGGTAAAAGGCAGAGAGAGGGTGAAGGAGGAAAAAGGTAGAGGGAAGGAGGGTGAGGGAGAAAAGAGACAGGTGAGAAGGAGGGAAAGATGAAGGAGGGAGTGCAAAGGAAAGTAAACAGTAACAGATATATTGTCTTTTCGAGCCAGCTTTTTGCAAGATATATTATAACTGTCAAAAATATTCTCTGTGTGAAAGACAGTGATAGGAAAGCAGGAAGGGAGTGGAGGAGGAAAAAGGTGGAGGGAGGAGGACGGGAGAAGAGAGGATGAGAGAGGGAGGGGTGTAGAGAAGAGGGGCAAAGGATAAATGGTTTAGTATCAATGGGCTTGGGGGGGAGGGGGGAGGGAGTCACTTCTGTTGAGGGCACCATCATTGAGGCTTTGTCGTGGCCAGAGAGGGGGAGGGAGCGGAGGGAGGGAGGGAGAGGCGATGAGTATAAGCAGGGTGAAGGGACCGATGGAGGGAGTGAGGGAAGGGTTGAGGGATGGAGGGAGTGAAGGAAAGGTTGAAGGATGGAAGGAGTGAGGGAAGGGTTGAGGGATGGAGGGAGTGAGGGAAGGATTGAGGGATGGCGGGAGTGAGGGAAGAGTTGAGGGAAGGATAGAGGGAGGTTGAGGCGATGAATGTAAGCAAGACAAACAGGTCGATGGAGGAAATGCGGCAAGAACTGAGTGGTGGGGGGGGGGGGAGAGACGTAAATGTTAAGTGTGTGAGATGTGATGAGTGCATAGGAAGTACAGATAACAGGAAACCAAATGCCCTTTAATGATGTAATAGGCTGGAGCGAACTTGGTATGTTAGAGATTCAACCTTTATATGTGAGAAAGGGCGACAGAAAAGTAAAGAAAAAAGAAACAGAGAGAGAGAAAAGAAAAAAGAGAAACACACGAACACCCACATTTTGAAAAGTAAAAATATTGTACCATTTCAACGCCTCGGTGGTCTAGTAATCTAACGTTCAAATCGGAGAAGACTGCTCTCTAACGCGCCACGGTTCGAATCCAGTTACTCCAATGGGTGGCAGGAAGTTTTGTTATCATGTTAAGGCTACCAGGGGCCTAGGTTGGTCTCCTACGGCTTAAATGATCTAGAATGCGGCGGCTTACCTTAGGATTCTTTTTCGTGTTTTTTTAATTGTGATTCGAAAGACAGAAACGGAAATCTGTACAAGAAAACACTGTCGCGGGATGGACAGAAGGGCAGGGAGAGAGAGACAGATAGACAGAGAAACAGACGGACAGAGAGAGAGAGAGAGAGGTGAGAGAAGTGAGCGAGGTTGGGGATGGATGACACCTCAGGCTGACGCTAACACAACAACCCATTTAAGAGGTTCAGAAGGAGGGAAGGCTGGGAGTCTGGGGGCTTCTGTTATATTCCCTGTAGCTTTGAGTAGTTTCCCGTATAGGAGAGTCTCGACAAACTGGAGGGGTTAGACACAGCCTTCAATAACCCCTTCACAACGAAAAATCACCCCGGAAATAACTAAAATCGTCTGGAGAAAGCAAGAATAAACCGCCCCAAAACCTAGGTCATTATGTTGAAGGGGTTGATCCATTCAGTACGATGACGCCTTCAATTTATTCCTTCAGCCGTCAGACGATTTTATTCAACTTAGGAAAAAATCTCATGTTCAAAGTTAGACTATTTTTATTAACCCGTTCAATACAGTGACACATTCTTGTTTTTTTTTTTTAATGGATCTTGACTACTCTCACAGCTTGAATACTGTGTTGTGGTACCGTGAAATTCAGAGAGCCGTAGTTATCAGAAAGGAATTAATCTTCTTGGTTGCTAGTGATACCGACCCTCCAATCTGACCACACTTGGCCATCGACTGAGCTGGAAGGAGAGTTAGGATTTTGACGACTATACTCTTTTTACTCTATCTTGTCTTAAAATTATCATCTCTCCACCTTGAATGCCGAGTTGAAACAGTAGATTAACACTAAAATATAATGCTAATCACGAAGAAGTGCAATGAAAAGTAGAGCCATAGCATAATCTTTCTCTGTCACTGAGCTACGTGAAATATGTTACGATGGGCTGAAAATCTGGGCCAAGTTAAGGTAAAAAGAGCACTGATACTCTCACTACCGCCAGACGATTTTATTCAGCTTAAGAAAAACATCTGGTGGTGAAAGGGGTTAAGAAAATGGTGGGAGGGAAGGAGGGGGTTAGGACTGAGACCGCCCCTGCCCTCCATCTCAGGTTAATTAAAAGCTTAGCAGGTGTACGATAAACGACAGATGTTCCTTGAGTTGACTGAGGGATGATACGTGTTTGTGTGTGTGTGTGTGTGTGAGAGAGAGAGAGAGGGGGGGGGGCTTCTACCTCCTTCCCACATGTCTAAATTTGTCTGAATCTGCACATCGTCAAGTATCAAGGGCTGCAGAAGTACTTAATTAACCCTTTCAAGATTACCTTTTTTTTTTTTACATGATTCTACTCACCGAGAGACGATTTTACTTCACCATGAGAGTGAGCCTTGTCTAGTAACGGGACTAATGGTATAAAACTTGCATTGTTATCCTGCCCAGTGTATAAATAATCCACAACGGTACCAATGAACAAACACCCTACATATAACCGTGGAGGGGATTTGTTTGTGGCCACCTTTTACCGGATTAAGGTGTCTGGCTAGAGATAGATAGATTTATGAGCACATACTGTAAGTCCACACCTCACCAACAGGGCTATAGGCGGCCGGTTAGAGGTGATGCATCATATAGGCCAGCTTGGGGGAGAAACAGCCGCTTGAGGGATAAATAGAGCCGCTTGAGGGTTAAATATAAATAAATATAAATCCATTGAGCGATTTATCAGTCTACTTGTCACTGACCGCTCCCCCTCACAACCTCCCTCCTTCGCCGCAACCTTTCCTCCCCATACGTCCCACATTTTAAAAACCGTGACGAAATGCGAGTTTGAAATTGGTACCGGATTTTTACCTGCGTCGAGAAATGCCAGGTATATGAGTGCCTGTGCTTATTTTCGTGGTGTTGTTGTGCTTGGAGAAATTTTGGAGTTAAGATTTCGCGGCGGTTGTGCTGTTACGACGTAGGTACGCGGTCAACGATTCCCATTTTGTAAGGAACATGGAAGAATATGATGTTTGTTTGTCCGTCCATCTGTATCTGTGTATATCTGCCTGTCTGTCTATCTGTAAGTCTGTATCTATCTGTCAGTGTATCTATATAATTATCTGTCTGTCTGCCTATCTGTTTCTGTGAGTTTGTCTATTCATGTCAGTCTTTATCTGCCAATCTATATATCTATCTACTGTTTGATGCAGTGCCATGTTATTGGGATCCCGACAAAAGGACATCTAGGTACCGATGATGATGATGATAATAACGAAAACGGTAATGACAGTAAAAATAACCCCACCTCTCACAACACTCCATCCCTCACGTCGTCCACCACAACCAGACATAAGCACAAAATCTTCCAGCGTGTTGTCAGTGTCCTTAAACATTACTGCTGCGGCTACAGTCAAAACTACTGCACCTAGGTGTTGGAAAATTTAATATTTGTTGGGCGTCCATTGCTCTAGTCAGGCTGATACTTGGCACAGGCCTTGAGGGATACTACATGGATTGATGGGATGAAATTAATTAACCTGAAAGGGCCAAGGGGTCTAAATTGTCTGAAATAGGACTGGACTGGTCTGTTGGGTGTGAACATGCGTGAAGTGAACTAGAATGGTAAGGATGAATTTAAGCTGACGTGACAGAATAAGGCGGTGGAATTAAGGATTAAAATTATTAGACATCACTGGATAACCGTTCCAGTATTATCTTGTCACCTCTGGACGATTCGATTCAACTGAAGAAGCAGCTCTGACCGTAGGAATGGAAAACAGCGATTATTAACCCCATCACCATTATCAAAGAAAGTATATATAGGTGGGACCCCGTGAGGCACTTAAACGCGGTGCTCAACTCCGTAACGTAGGCCATTTAGACGGGTGGGTTATTCACCTCCCTTTCCTGTGATGGAGAGCCACTGCATCATCCACTTCATCTCGGTTGCCTGTTTCTGAGGCCACTTTTCTTCTTTCAAATTACTGACAGACTTTTCTCGGCTTGGGAAGGACTTAGTATGGTAAAATATAATTAGCAGAAGTTAATATAATAAGCAGAAGTTACGTGTGATGTGGTATGGTGTGACTTCAAAAGACTGATATCTGATGTCCCATTTTGTAGGTCAATGTAAAAAAAATAGTTGAAAATGCGTCCTTGATAATGGTAAAAAAAAAAATAAACAGATAAATAGAAATAATGTGTAATGTAGTATGATGCTGCTAAAGAGACCAATAATTTCTGATGTCTCACTAGGCGGGTAAATATAGGATAATGGAAAGATTGGTCCTCGGGAATGATCCAGATTTTTTATTCACAAATTTCGGAAAACTATACATTTCAAAACTTGTATGAAAGGCAGTGTGGACCTTGACAAGATAGAGGAGGAAGGTAAGAAACTGTTGAAACGTCCTATAACCTACAATGAAATACCGCCGACGAATGGAGAAAGATAGTTGGAAATATATATAAAAATGTGTATAAAGCGGTACACTTGAAGAGAGACCGGGTTTTTGCTGCCTAACTTTTGAATGACTTTAAGAAAATAGAAAGAACACCCTTGACATTTTTACAAGAAATATAGTTGGCTTATGAAAGAAAGTAGCATGAAAAATATATAAAAGATGTGATGTGCGAGGCGGCCTAGCTGAGGAGAGCGCGGGCGCCTGATGTCTCACTTTGTGGCTGAGTTTTGGCCCAATATTTTCCGTGGCTTTTGAATTTTGCCGCCGGTCCGGTCTGCCAGGGTGGAATCCGGGTGCGGGTGCGGAGATGATGGATTTCTCGCGGGTATTGAGCGTCGGGGGAACAGTGGCCGGCGGGGAGTTTTTGATACAGTGGTGGAGGGGCTGCATTACCACCACTCACTCACTCCACGCTAGAGCTAGTTGTGGTGGGGACATCGGCTGCCTCTTCAGTTCTCACGACACTCGAGGCTAATGCTTATTTAATATCCCACAGGTTTATTTTATTTTACTTTATTTATTTATTTTACTGATTTTTTTTACCTCAGTTTTGTCCTTGGATCTAGAAACGCTTCGCAGTGATGATTGAATGGCCAGACTAAAATTACGTAAGACTCGTCCTCCTTTTTAAGGGTTATAGTAGAAGTAAACAGTAGAATGTAAAAATTAAAAGACTGGATTGAACATAACGTTTGTTTTTGTGAGTTTATTGGATCATTATTCCGTTCCCACGACGTTGAAGCTTTTATTATAAAGCTGTATATTACACTGAGCTTAAGCTTTGATAGAAAACACCATCATACAGTAATGCTTTTGTCGACGTTACTGGGGCTCCCTCTTTAGAAAAACCTCTCGCAGCGAAAGGGTGGTATTGTGGTAAAAGAAACGAGAGTGGGTGAGTAAAATACCAGGCCTGCGTGTCGGTATAAATGTTTGGCCCCGCGGTGAAGCCAGCACTAACAAGGGCGAGGTGCGTGGAGCCGCCGCTAACAGGCCGTCCCACCCCCAGGCGGCCTAGGCGTCTTTTGCCCGCCAATTAGACACGCCTGTCGACACCCTCACAACTCTTTCTGGCGGTAAAATTCAAAAGGGCGTTCATTTGTTACTACCGGTCTTTGCCCCATTATGTTTACTGGAGTGTGTGGGTGTGGGGGAGGCGGGGGATCCTTCTCCACACACACACACACACACACACACACACACACACACACACACACACACACACACACACACACACACACACACACACACACACACACACACACACACACACACACACACACACACACACACACACTCAAGAAGG
>JAGKTI010034984.1:0-10912 GCA_018397915.1 Birgus latro | reverse complement strand
ATGATAACATTTGAATACCGGTGATATTGCTTATGATTTTGTACGAAAACTTTACATGAGCTCTTTCTACTGGATGGTAGATCTAATCAATAATCAGTTTCTCTCCAAACATTATTCAGCATCTCTTAGTTACAGTGTT
Organism: Birgus latro; assembly: GCA_018397915.1. Taxonomy (NCBI): domain Eukaryota; kingdom Metazoa; phylum Arthropoda; class Malacostraca; order Decapoda; family Coenobitidae; genus Birgus; species Birgus latro. Next base: position 10,773 of record JAGKTI010034984.1, on the reverse strand, counting down.
CATGGTGTAGTTACCCCGTGGCGTATGAGACGACGAACGGGTGGAAGAGGTGACCGATGAAGGAGAGAGACAAGACGAACAGCCAAAAATATTGAACAATTCCCGAGGGTCCGTGTTTACCAGCCTATGCCTCCTTATCTGTTTTGTCACACCCGAGCTGGAGAAAATTATTACCTCTATATTCTCTATTTTCACTGATTACACAAGCCCTGAGATAGGCCTCTGTTTCATGCAAGGAAGCACTTAAGATCACTAAATCATTTTGCGTGTTTTTGTTTCTGGGCAAAATAACATTAAATAATTTCCAGAAATTAGTGCAGGAGAGACCTTGTCCTTGACGCAGTGGGTTTGACATACCGTATGGGATGAGCAAATGAGAATGTTTTTCAATTCCTGACCAGCTTCACCTTCATATAGATCCTTAAATGGCTAGGAGTTACGATGTGTTAGCTTGTAATCTGCAGCTCGTGCCTTCTGTATGTGTAACAGGCTGGAGTTTATACTTAAGACACTACATTGGGTTGTTAAGTCTAAGAAGGCCGAGTAAACTGTTATATAAGCTTGAGGAACTAGCGAGAGTCACACAATTTCACACATTTTATTACCAGACACATTACCACAGACACTCTTTCACTTTGATTACAGAACACACTTTTGGCCACCATTTTTCCTTTTGTTTTACCTCTCCATGTCATATTGGGTTGTGGACTATATTATCAACGAGTTCTCCTAATTCCTCAAGCTGTGAGTACTTAGCTTCCATGTATTGTAACCTGGGTAAGTAGGGGAAATAATTAATTGTTTTATAATTGTATTGTGAGGCCTATGTGAATCTCCTTTTTGATATATGAACCTGATTTTGCTTTCGTGTGTATGTAAGTAAAGTAAGTTTGCTTTCTTGTGAGCTTTACCTTACTCCATTTGGCGATTGATTAAAGGTTAAGAGTGCACCATAATTTATACCCATAACAAGTGGCAGGTATTTGTGATTAAGTAAGTACTACTTTGTACACTTTTTTGCAGCGCCATAAGTAATTTTTAAATCGCTGCACTATTCATCCATGCGCAGGCATTCGTATATATACTGTACAGTAAGATAGCCTTAGCATTGATTGTGCACGCCAGCCCTGAAATGGACTCCTTTAATATCATGTAAATTATATGCTTAGAGAGTGCACAAAAAAACTGCAGTTCATTTCTGTTATTATACTTACTTTTTTTTTTTAACACCCTGAATTTTGGGTAGTTTTTTTTTGTGAGGTGGGGGGGAGGGGAAGGCACGTAGGCAGCCACAGTAAGTTTTTATTATCAGCCAAACTAAGTAAATATTAGTAATTTAACATTTTCATGCATGCTGCAAAGAAAATATAAACTGATATGGCAGTTAGTTACTCTACCAGCAGGATGGCGCCTAAAGGTAGAAGTTACGCTCATTCGCTCACAGTCCCTTCGTTGTCCTAAATAAAGGTTTACACCGAAGCAAGTTTAAACCACCCAGAACGAGGCCCCGATAATCTACTTGCAGCTCACCCCAGTTGCATTACTTCTTGTCTGTTGTAGATAATTGACTGCCACTTATCCCAACATACACCACTTCACTACCATATGCTCTCTTCCATGTATGCCCTTCACGCTCCTTGATGCTCCGACCTCCATGATTCAGAATCTCTTTCACACCAGCCTTTCATATCCTCCTAGGCTGTCCCTTTCCTCCGCCTCCCCTCTGCTTCCCAGATGTACTACGAGCAGCAGAAGTCCTGTCGTTTTTTCCGCATCTCCCGCCATGAGCTTTTGAAAATCAGTCTGTTGAATCTGCAGGAACGGACACAGTGTTTTATTTGGTAACATTTCACTGTCATCGGTGTCGTTTACGTCTGACTGAAGAGTTCATGGAAAGAAAAGCAGAAAAGGTCACTGGAGTTTTGTTGCTGTTTGTACATCTTTATGAATCTATCTTCAACCATTTTTAAAAGATATGGCCATACCACTTTAACACACCCTTATCTGCCCTTGCCTCCATACACCTTTTTCCACACCCTTTTTTTCAGTCACCTTTTATTTTGTTAAACCATCTCCCGCGCATATATAACTTGAACATTTTATTTCCAATACATCCACTCTTTTCTGGTTCCTGTTATTTAGGGCTCACACCTCACATCGTATAATTCAGCAGACACCACTACAGTATGCCTTCATTTATACCTATCTTTGCTTGAACAGACTCAGATCTCCTCTATGCTTCACGATGTTGCAAATACTGTCGCCCCTTCTTTCTTATGACTTATTGCAGGTCCCCATGTTCCATTTGTGGCTAGGTCCACCACAAACACCTATATGATCTCTTGCATTTGTCCGTTACTTTTCTGTTCAATCTGTCCATTGTATCTTTTCTCATAAATTTCCTAATCAGACACCGCTGCTGCATGTCACCCTCTGAGTCTGCGATCAGTGCTGAATTATCTGCAAATTACAACCAGTTAACTTCTCAGTCTCCCCCTTTTCCCAGCAATCATTAAACCTGCATTTACTAACATTCCATAAACTCTCCCCTCTCTCAACATCCCATGAGTTTTCTCCTCTCTCAGCATCCCTTTAACCTGACCCTCTTCCCAATAGCCTTATATCTGCCTACCTCACCAGCACGTCCATGAAAGGCTGAACGGACATAAAAGACACCACACAACTCTGACGCAACTTCACCTTTATCTCCAACCATTAACCTCCCTCCCTTCCCACTCACGCTCATGCCACACTATAAAAAATCTGTATAAATAAAAATCATTTGCTTAAAAGTTTTCCTCCCAGCCCACACATGTAACACTTAGAAAAATACTTTACTTTAGCATGCTACAGCAGTCTAGATGCTGTATTATCAATGACCCTAATATATAATCAATGGCTTGGAATATGTTGTGGACCATGTTTGGACTTTTCTTGCTAGCACCTTCTTATGTCCTTAGGATGACATAAACCTAACGTGGTTCCTTACGACTCTAGATGTTTGTATTACCCGTGATGAATACAGCAGGTGGTACTTTACTGACGTTCAACCATTGTTACTCTATAACTCTGAACATGCTCGTAGGAAGGTGCTGGAGGTGGTCGCCACTTACTCAAGAGGGATACCTTAATGTTAGGAATGATCAGCTTCGCGACTAAGAGACGGCAGGAGAAGAGGGTATGCTAATTACCTCCCTAACAACATCCCATCTTCACCAACCTTGCTCAATAATGAACCGACAACGGAAGACACATGTATTTTTTCATAATTGATAAGGAATAAAAGCAGTTCATTCACTAAAGAGATATATATAATGATTCTGCATCAAGCATCAATTTTATACAGGTTCACTTTCAGCTCTTTCAATCTGGCAATGTACTGTCTTTAATTCATGCTGCGTACGGACGATTATATATATTACAGCTCAAGAGAGACTTCAGCTCCAAGGATAAGACGTAAGCTTCCTACACCTCCTCAGTATAATTCGTCAGGTGGTATTAAAAATGGCCGCTGCTGGACTGATAACAAATATGAAGGAAAAAAACGACCTAAACTGGCTTTGGATCCGACGAACTTAATTTCTTTCCTGACTAATAGAAGAATTTATATAAGTTTTATAAGTCCCTTCACTGTGACGACGTCTATCATATTCTGTTCTCTCATTCACCAGACAATTTCACTTAGCAGCTTTTGGCAAAGTTTTTGGCCTGATTCTCTTCGATTTAGCCTTTACCAACACCTTTAAATGCAAGAGTGCATCGCTAACTTGCTTGACCTTGTTTGGTAGTAGGAGCAATAAATAAATAAATAAGTGAATAAATAAATGAAATAAAAAAGTCATCAGGATAAAGAGGTTATATTCAAGAGGCAATTTATACGCATGTTTCATTCTGATTATTTACTCTTTATATTATTTAATTATCAACCAAACACTTGTTACTGAGGAATGATCCACTTATTACTTCTACAAATTTCTCTCAAGGCTCCCAAAACAACTATAATACTTTATTTTTTTTCTTTTTCCTGCACATTATTAGCCCCCCTACTCTCCTCAGCATATTGTGCCTAGTGGACAAGCCCCCGTTATTTCTTGACAATTCTCTATGATAAACTAAACTACATTTGTTATAACGCACTGCGGTTCACGGTTCCTGAGTTGTTTTATACAGTCTTTCCAGATGCTTCCTGATATCTTATACCTGTGTGATGCTTCCTCGTTACACATACCCTTACTAAAAGAAATGAACGTTTTGGCTTAATGATCTTGGGTTGAGTGCCGCTAGTCGATAGCATAATATTATCATCATCATTATTATTATCATCATCCCGCCTCTTTTTCTCCCCGACAAGTAAGGTGATGAAGGATACAGAAAGCAACGAAAAGGAAAGAATACATTTGTGTGAGGATTAATCAACAGTATGCTGAGTCATACGGGCCACAAAACCATTTAAACATACCATTCAAACTCGGAATCGTGGTTTCACCTCATAAGTACTGTACATCTGTCCACACGTACCTTCTTAATTACGTGTCAGACAAAGCCAATTCGACGACTTCCAGGTTCGATAAGATAGGTGACAAACCCATGTGATACACTCCTTACAACATTCGTCCGAACAGCTCGATCGCTTGTCAGTTCCCTAGTTTCACCAGTTCTATATCTGTCTTTCTCACTCATTCATTTGTCGTATCTATCCACCCTCTTCTTGGTCTACCACCCCTCCTGCCATCTTCAAGCTAGCCCATAGATACCATTTTCACCATCCAATTTACAGCCATTCTCTCAATATGACCACATCATCTAACCACGCTTTTTTCGTCTCTGTTTTCCACGCACTTTGTCTGTCCACACATTTTACGAATCATATTATTCTTATCCTATCCACTCTCCGCACTCCACACACGTTTCCCAAGCTCAGCTCTTGCTTGTGACTTTGTATTTGGCCTGAAAACTAAAGTCATACCTATCTATCTGCCTCTTTATCTATTTGACTGTCTATATCTATATATGTCCCTCATAACAATAGTGTGACTACTATAGCCACTCAGTTTCTTTCATCTTCCATCTATTTTTGTTATTTTGTTATAGATTTAATAAGTTGGTTATTTGTTCTACGAATCTTAGAGTATTCTGGTTATGACCGAACGAGTCTTTACAACAGATGGGCGCGCATCTGACTCAGTAAAGTCAAGAGTAACACATATGCCTAAATCTAATTTTATCTCGGTTGAAAATTAGTTGTGAGTATTGCTGGATAGCGAGGGGAAAACGAAGGCAAGCATAAATAAATGACAGAGAAATGAAGAAAAGATGGAAGAAAGGAAGGAATCAGGTCAAAGACTTGGCACAATTGGCAAAGAGAGTGCTATAAAACACAGCGAAAAAGTCTGAAGTTTCTGTGAGAGTGTCCGGGTGCAATAAACTCGTAACTTCTTTGTAGCAGCGGCGAAACTGTGAGGAATATACTGTGTGCGAAGTGTGACACACCCTTCTACATTACTCTAAATATATTCAACTCTTCACTCATGCTATTATCAGACAATTTTATTAACTTTACAAGACATTAGTCGTACTGGAAGGGTTAGACAGTGTTAATCAACCCTCTCCTCAAGATCTGAATAATATATCGTCGAATGAAATAGATTTGTACTGGTATATTATGCACATACTTTGAGAGAATATGCTATGACACGGGAATCATAGCTTCATCCTCTTCGGCCAGAGAACTGCTTTTGGTTTTTGTTCCATATCCAGACAAATTCATCCGCTTTCGGAGTCAAAATTCGAGCTGGACTGCATTTAACTTTAACATACTTCTGCCATAAATAGAATGCAAAGTTGACAGGTTTCTAGGTCATTGCAAATGTGTATATTTATTCATTGTTTTTAACTCTTCGGTGGTGACAGACTGCTAAATGTAATCGATGACTACGAAGACAATTAAGACTGCGACAACAGTGATGATGATGGTGATGACGACGTATAATCCCGGAACCTTCTTCAATAACTACCCTCCACTGTGGCCGCTATTGTTTCATCAGAAGCACCAAAATAACACTATCATATATTCATTCTTTTCCTTCAGTCAATACCTTATACTCTCAGAGGTACCGTAAATTATTCCTTTCAGTCTTCAAGCACTCTCCATTGTCTCCAAGTTCATCTCCACAACTCACAGATCCAGGTTATGACTTCTTTCTCTCCACATAGCAGTATCTCTCCTCTAAGATAACAGTCTAAGGCTCTGGTGGCTTGCCTGTCTCACCATTCTCAATTCCCATGCTTTCTTGTCTTGTGCTGCCGTCTGCCCACCGTCAATAATCTCGTGTTTGATCCAGCCTCCATATACGGTACCTGATGTCATACTATTTCTCTTACTCACATTCATTTTTTGTTTGAAATGCTCTTTCTATGCCAATGGTTTGGGAATCACAGTCGTTGGCGTGTTTGAGGCCGACGGATTGTGAAGGGTAGTGTTTGCATTACAACTCCAGATGGTGAATTGTATTGTGAAGGTTAGTGCTGATCTTCACAATACCACTCCCAAATGGATGGAGGTGATTTTTTCGTTGTATATTGGTAGTAGTAGTAGTAGTAGTAGTAGTAGCAGTAGTAGTAGTAGTAGTAGTAGTAGTAGCAGCAGCAGCGGCAGCAACAGTACTACAACTACTACTGCTATTACTATTGCTGTTACTGCTACTACTACAACTACTATTACTGCTACTGCTGCTGTTACTATTACTATTATTACCACTACTGTTATTATCAATATTACTTCTACTACTACTGCTACTGCTGCTACTACATGTATTACACGTTCACTCTAACATTCACGTAAATAACAGTCAGCCATTTTTTCACACACAGTCACACACCCTTACATTCTTATTCTCATTTTCTCTATCGTATACCTTCTCACTCACACAGTAGGTGACCAGCGAATGGGATGGGGTGGATAGGTGAGCAGGCAGGGAGGGTGGGGTGGGTAGGACAATAGGTTCTTGGAGATAGGTTCACTGGGAGAATAGATTCATGATAAGAATAGGTCCATGTGGGAGAATGGTCTCATGGGGATTATAACTCTGGGGAAATGGGCTCATATGGGCATCCGGATCCAATGGGTAAAAATAGGTCTATGGTGAAAGTCGACCCATTGGCAAAATAGGTTCATGTGTGTGCTTAATGTTTCCCCTTAGGGTGAAAATAGACCCGTACACATAGCTATAACGTAACTCCCCTCTCACATTGCCAACTTGAATGAAAAAAAGGATCTCTTTAATGATGAAGTGTCTAAAGATATTAATTTAAAATTGGCTCCTCTTAATCTTGAATGCTGGGATTTAATAGGAAACTAACACAAAAATATTGGTTCTACAGTAGTTAGGATGAAGAGGTATGGAGTGGATGTCAAATTACTGTACACAGACAAGGGGGAAAAATTGCTAAAATGTATGAAGATGTGGGATGACAGTGCACTAAAAATAATCGGAATGCAGTCGAAGCACTAAAATCAAATGTAATCCCATTCCTTCAATCTGTTTTTTACTCCAGTAAGTGCCATTATGGTGTAGCATAAGTGCTCCGAGAAGTGTCATCATAATGGTATATTAACCAACAATGCAGTACAAAAAAGTATGCCAATAAAAATTGTAGGATGAGATTATATGCGACTGTATTGCCTCGGCCTTGTTCCAGTGGGTTTTGGCGCAGTCATCCCCATATCTTCATAGATTTATTTATTTTTAACACTTGCTTATTTTTTCTTTTTTTTTTTGCCTCTGTGTAAGAATGCTTCGAGGATTTTGTAGGCTGTTCATCATAAAAGGGTCATAGTAATGAAAAAATTAATGAAGGCTCCGACTCACTCACTTGCTTGAATTGCATAAAATTCTCTGGAGAGTATAATGAGGTGCACTGAGAGAGCGCATCATCCTCGCCGTGCTGTCAATCTGTGGTTGAACTTTAAACCTAGCTTTGCTATCGATCTATGGCTGAACTCTGAATGTACCTCTGTAGTCTTGACCTTTGATTGTTCTCGAGTTTGTAATATTTCATCACTGCATGAACAAGAAACCCTTCACTAATTTTGGGTCAAATTGAAAAAAAAAAAAATGTTCATATCAACTTTGCCCTAAATCAAATTAATCCAGACTAAATAAAAATGGATTGAGTTAAGGGGCTGAAAGTGTGGCACTGTCTTTTGGCTGCAAATTTTGATTTTTTTTTTCTTCAAAATTTAAACACCTACAGTATTTTGATAACCCATTACCGTTCTACCAAGTTTTGTCTGAGCTGGATGAAAACTGTAAAAGTTAACCTATTCCCGACAATTACCTTTGAGCCTTTGGGGGAAATTTCATCTGTGCTTCCGACACAGTGCAGAATGAAACCCCTCTGTGGGAAAAAAAGTGAACGGTTTTGTACTTTTGGAGCTAAAGGGTTCTAGGAAAGAAAGCATGGAGAAATCGGGAATAGTCAGTGCTATGTTTCAGCTAAATTAGGTTATGTTTTATTAAGTATTAAGAAAATCATGAAAAGTAAGACTAATGCTAAAGAAAAATGAATACCTCCGTGTCTGTGAGTTCTGAAGAATTATATATTTTATGATACTGTATAGGCGCATCAGTGCCATCCCTAGTGTCTACCGACAGTCTGATACGTGTTCTGCCGTTGAACTTCCTGATGCCGAACGCCAAAGTACAAAAAAACATTTCATGGTGGACGAACTATAATCAGAATGGGTTTAGAGAGGAATATACACCACAATGTTTCCCAATAGAACTGCCAGTGTAACATAATACAGTTCATGATTTTATTAACGATCATAAGAATAGCGGTAGAATAATAGGCCACTCGTAGAGATCCATTTTAAGAGGCTAGAAATAATTTCACTGATTCGTCGTAAGAAGAGACTGCAATATTAATTTAAGACTCGTCTGAACCATAGCCACTGCCAGAGATTTTTACCAACGCCTGAACAATGTCATGTTTTCCTCTAGGTAACAGTAGGTATGTAATATAAACAGGTCTTTAGAACTGATTCATTACATCTGGTATTGATTTATAGTTGCTCTTTCAGTGTTACAGATTCCTAGTGACCGCTAGTTTGAAATAGCAGATTCAACGCCTGCACGCCAGATCAGTTATTTGAGAGGAGCATGTGAAATGACGTGGAGAGACAAAGAAACAAATCAAGAAGTGAGGGAGCGTTGTGGTGGTGATGCGGGAGTCACTGAAAGAAGTAAAATAAAAATACTTTGAGGCGAGGTGGTCGTGTAGAGAGGATGGAGAATGAAAAAAAAAAAAAAACTATCTAGAAGAGTATATGTCACCGACAGGGGGAGGGGGAGGGGGAGACTAGGGATGAGAGGAAGACACTGAGTGAAGATATATTATTATGAGAAGGAGGTGTGAGTTGGAGGGAGGGCAGCCAAATGACAGAAGAAAGAGCGAAATGGAGACGATTTGTTTGTGGCCACCATTTACGGGATTGAGGCGTCTGGCTATAGACAGATAAATAACAGGTGACTTCTGCGTTCACCTCACACGGAAATAGGGAGGGATGTGATGTATAAGTGTGTGTGTGTGTGTGTGTGTGTGAGAGAGAGAGAGAGAGAGAGAGAGAGAGAGAGAGAGAGAGAGAGAGACATTAATCCGGAGAGAACACCAATATTTGCTTGGAGGTGTGCACTGCAGCTGTACAAAGACCATCTTTTATATCGCTAGAAATTATGGAGATGGTAAATTACTTTCTGAGCTTCGGATGTAAACGTGGCCCTCTACGCCTTACACTTCGTACATCGCTCTTTCGACGCTAATACCAACCAGTCCAATCACCCATGCTAATTACCTGCCAGGGCTTTATAATTATTGTCGTGGCATAATTAAAGGATGCGATTTAGACCATACCAGTGCGGCTTGATGAAGATTAGTTTGTGTACTTTGCTACCCTCATTTATTGGGTAAAGTATAAGGAGTATCAGGATTATGCCCTGGATCAATAAATACCTGTACAATAACCTGGATAACGCATAGATCTTACGCCCCAGGACTGTCAGCTATTAACCCACAACAATGGGCACTGAAGTTATGCGTCTCATGGTGTGTACCCAACCTAACCTACCTACCATTTTAGTTACGATCCTTCTTCCCTCGACACAACATTCGCCCGTTCATACTCTTGCACCTTATTTCTCTACCTTATCCTCGGTGTCATTCTTTCTCCTCCAGTCCAGGTCACTCTCACACACTCGGCAATCTCTCGCTTTTCATTCCCAACCTCGCTCATTACTTCACATTTCCAGTACAAGCCTGTCGATCCTATAGCTCCTAAGGCTCTCACTCTTGGCAGGGATATAAGATTTGTATGACCCCATTGCTCTGGAAATTAATAAAGGAAAATTAAAGTTGTTCATCAATCTGTTTAATATGGTAGTTTCATATCTGAGTATCTCTAATGCCAGATATTTTAAAAGCTAATAATCTGACCTCTCAGTTTAGTCAGTCACACTGGTGGTCAGCTATAGGAGCACCTTTTGTTTTTTCTTTAACCTAATTCAGTAACAGAATATCTTGTACAACAGAGAACAGTGTACACTACAGTGCACTGTAATTCGCCTGTATGATGTCTGATTATCATTTTTCCGTCTGAAGCCAACAAAAGTAGTATGCCAAGCTACTAATTTGTGAGACAAAACTGACAAAATTATCGGTAATAATGATGTCTTATGATGTTAGTTCAGTGTGTGATATTGGAAGCGGACATGAATG
>JAGKTI010034982.1:0-11350 GCA_018397915.1 Birgus latro | reverse complement strand
TTTTTCAACGGGAGCTGGCAACCCTGCTTGATAGGTTTGGCACCACAGGAGCAGGCTCAGTAATGTTTGGGCAGCCACAGGAGGAGGATTGTCTCTGTGTGTGATGCACCACGAGGGCATGTTTTGACTCAAATAACACAGTTATTTGGTTACCTACCACATTCTCATCATGCCTAAAGTAACCACAAGCAAGGACAAACGTGTGGAAGTGATTACTTTATACAAAGCTGGCCACAAACTCCCATTTATTGCAAATCAGATGGTGTTAGACTGAGGACAGTGCAGAGACTGGTGAAGCGGTTCAAGGACAGTGGGGAGGCCATTCCTCCCACTCCACTTCCCAAGCCTGGGAGACCTCGTAAGACAACCTTCAGGACCCGTCAGCTGATCTCAAGGCAAGTTAGCAAGGATCCAAGGCTAACAGCACGGGATTTAAAAGAAAAGAACCCACAGTTGCTGGCAGATGTGTCTGTCAGAAGTGTGCAGCAGCTGTTGCATGACGATCTGGGCTACAGGAGTTTTTGTGCTCGTAAAAAACCACTGCTAACTGCACTTCAGAAGAAAAAGAGAGTAAATTTTTGTAAGAAATATCTTGCCTGGAGTGAGGAGCAATGGAAAACTGTGCTTTGGAGTGATGAGTCAACATTTACTGTCACTGGTACCCCTTCATCACGAGTGTACTGCAAACCAGGCAGTGACCCCCTGGATCCTAAGTACACTTCCAAGTTTGTTAAATACCCAGCCTCACCCATGGCTTGGGGCTGCTTTACATATTATGGTGTTGGTAGGTTGGTAATTCTACCTGCAAATGAAAAAGTGAACCAGAACAATTATTTGGAGCTCTTATGTGATGTTTTAAGTGACTCTTTTGATAAAACCAAGGCAAGAGTATTTATGCAAGATTCTGCCCCTGCACATGTTGCAAAGTCAGTGAAACAGTGGCTAACAGACTGTGAGGTTCCCTTTATTCGAGATTGGCCCGGAAACAGCCCAGATATCAATCCCATTGAGAATTTATGGGCGCACATGAAGTGGCAGCTGCGTAGTATGGACACATCATCTTTGCCTAAACTTGAGGCTGCAGTCAAGCAGCTATGGAGCAGTTTTAGTCCGTCTGTTCTGCAAAACTACGCCATCAGTCTCCCCAGACGCCTTAAGAAGATAATAAAGGTGAAGGGGAATGCCAGTAAATACTAAATTCAATGGTGAGTGTTAATTTATTTGTTTCTCCTTGCTAACCACAAGAATGTTTTGTTTTTTTAAGATAGCGTCAACACTTTCCGCGCCTACTGTATATATGAGGCACAGGCAATAGTACGGGCACAAGCGCCACTGCACCCAGATCCGAGTTGCCAGTACTGCATTTTTTGTCAGGGTTTCCTCTATCCAACAGTAGGTTGTATATGCCCTTCTGATTATTTTTCTTAGGGACTAGCGAGCCCTGAAACAACTGTGATTTTTCAGCTGTATGCACCGTAATACAGCACTGCCAGAACGGGCCGTAGTAAGGCCACAAGCGCCACTGGCCCTTTAAATCAGGAGTAAGTTGTGTGTGCGTGCGGCCATGCTTCCTTCCCGCACTCACGTCTCTCCCACGCACCACCCCATCCGGTGGATTTCAGCAGCCAATGAAAATTCGCTCTGACTGAGTTAGCTTTGTTATTGGGTGGCTGTTGCCATCATCCAGTATAAATGGAATCAAAACACCATTCTCTTCTCCCCGCCTTTTTTTTTAAAACAACACCTTGAATGCTCCATTATTTTTGTTGATTTTGCGAGTATTTCCGTTGTGTTGTTGTACTGTGGTAGCCATGAGTGATAGAAGTAATAACAGTGAGCACCAGGAGGCTGTTGTTAGTGAAAATGAGTTTGGTGTTAATGAGAATAGTGAGTGTATTGAGGAGCTGGCACCTTCCTGCGGTCGTAAACGCAAACCAAAACTAGACAAGTGGAAAGCCATGTGGTGAAAAACTTCGTAATGAAGGTAAGGCTTACACCAGCCGTATGACTAAGAAACTCTCTCTCTCTGGCTGTCTGTCTCTTCCTCACTCTCTCTCTCTCTCTCCTGTCTGTCTGTCTGTCTGTCTTCCTCACTCTCTCTCTCACTTACTTCTTTACTCACTTTCTCTCCCTCCCTCACTCACTTCCTTACTCACACTTTCTCTCTCTCTCTCTCTCTCACTTCCTTTCTTACTTCCTCACTCTCTTTCTTTCCCCCACTCACTTCCTTACTCACACTTTCTCTCTCTTACTCACACACTCTCTCTCTCTCTCTCTCACTTTCTTTTTCTCTCTCTCTATCAATCTCTCTCTCTTACTTTTACTCTCTCTCTCTCTCTCTCACTTTCTCTCTCTCACTTTTACTCTGTCCGTCTCACTTCCTCACTCTCTGTCTGTCTGTCTCTACTCCCTCTCTCTCTCACTTCCATACTCACTCTCACTCTCACTTCCTTACTCACTCTCTCTCTCACTCCCTAACTCACTTCCATACTCACTCTCTCTCTCTCTCTCTTTCACTTCCTCTCTCTCTCCCTCTCATATGCCTTCCTGCCACCCTGTTATGCCTATTCTAATCTTTTTATTATTATGATATTGCAGTATTATTCGGAGCATTTGTTGAATAATGTTTTTTATTTTTATTTACCATTATTATATGAATGATTATCATGTGTATGCTACTATTATGGCATTATTATAACATCTGTTCTTATCTGTTGTAATGTCAATGGTTAGGAGATGGGGAAAAAATGATTTCAGCAGCAAAAGCGATATGATTTTGCAAAAGATCGGAGCCACATTACTTGACGTTTTATGCTGCAGCAAAGGCATAAAGCAAAATAATGAAAAATTTTTGGGATATGTATTAGAGGGGTAAATTTTCTTTAAAACAGTTGAAACTAGATTGAATTCATATGGTTGGTTTGGAAGATCTTGCCGTTTCAAAACTTTAAATGTGTTTTCTCGGTTAAAAAAAAAAAAGGCGCTTGTGCCCTTACTACAGCCTGTGCCTCATATATATATATATATGCTGTATTTCATCATATCATCATCAATAGCAACAGCAGCCAGTGCAAGTCCAATATTGAAAATAGGCCTTTCCCAGCCTTATCCACGAATTCCTTGACTGACCCAATCCCTCTCAGGTTTAGCCCGCAACTTCTTTGTCTCATCCCTCCACCTCCTGTCTGGCCTTTTTCTGCTATGCTTGCAATCTCGTAGAGTCCAGTCAATCAGCCTCTTGCTCCATTGATTATCCCTGATTCATGCTACATGACCTGCCCACCTCCATTTCTGTTTTTTATGACTGCTGTTAATTTCTTTGACTCTAGATTTACAAAACAAATTGGTTTAAGAAGGTGGAGAACCAGTACTGAGTCTTACCCTCTGCTGTATTGCCAACAACAAGCTGATATGTGTCTTCTGCTCCCAGGTTGTTAAGAATGTCATACAATTCCTGAAAGAAAGAAAAATAAAAGGTAAACCATTGTTATGAGTGATTTTTTTTCTATCTTTCTTTAAAGTTTGTGGAGTGGCACAAGCACCCTGAGGTAGTGTAGCACTGTAGAGGGAAAGGAAAGTGAGAGACTGACTTGGGGAGTATAGTGAGTATGGTCGAGGGAGAGGGACAAATCAAGGGTGAGGTGGAGGGATGGCATAGAAAGATTCATGAATGAGATTGGTGTAAGTTGGAGGGAGGGAAACCTGATGGCGAAGGAGATGCTGACATGGAGGAAACTTGTTTGTAGTCACTCTTTCGGGATTATGGTACTGTATTCTCCTTTAGACAAATACCAAGTAGATATAATTTTAAGTATATATAAATTTGTCGCCACCCCTTATGAGATTAAGGCATCTGGCAGTAGATAGACAGATAGATTTAATTCCAGAAAAATTATCTGTAACATTTCCACCGATACCTGTAAAGCTGATTTGCCAGTGTCCCATAACCTACAGCATCAGTTGTAAGTGAAATTTTGTGATTTGTAGAACACATCCTTAGCCCCTAACCACCATGTGTCAGTTGGAACTGTAAAAAAATTGGTGGCGCATCAGCACCGGATGCCGGCAGGAACCGCACATGTATTCTTGATGTAGTTTGAAGTGGCCACCACTTTATCTCATCACCCAAAGTTCGGGGGAGACTCCCACCAGCCCGCCCAACCATACCTCAGTCATCTGTGTGACTCTGCCAGGTGCAGGACGATCTTTTCTTAGCATTTCTCGTCTGATTTCGTTCCCACCTCATGTGTTTTGCCTCATCCACCCCTGCCAAGCCTCTTTCCAAGGATACTAGGAAAGGACTCAGTGATAGTGCCATACAGTGTGCCTTGGACACCACTTTCTCTAGTTTATCAAGGAATGGAGAAGTTATCACACTGACAGCAAAACCATGGTCAGGACCACAGGCAGATGCACGAACACGTCCTGCTCTCACGCCGCTCTTGCGATGAATATTAGTTCTCTTGCTCATCATTACTCATCAGCACAATGATCTAGAGACAAGGGGATACTTTCATTCGCAAGAGGAAGAGTTGGTGAGCAAAGTGGTTGTTAAATTGTTTCCCTAAGTGCTTTACTTTCCGAGATATTAAGGTTTGAAAATAAGCAATTTTCAGCGTTTTCTGAGAAATTACCCATAGTGAGGTGACGACCGTGTTAAATGTTGCCCGGCATGTGGGGGTTAATTTATAGCAAGAACTACTGCCTGTACTACCATGATCAGAATCTAGCCAACACTTCCTTGTTGACTCTTGCGATGAAAGGTGTTATATGAAATACCTTTACGTATTTACCAATCTAGTTGTAGTTACAGGATCTGAGCTAGGCTTGTGTTTTCCTATCTCCATATCTACATTTCTTTTCTTTCTTTAAGTTTAAATATTACAAAATCATGTTGCAACTGATCTAAGCTGTACTGATCTGTTTTATGTCCCTCAAACTAAATTGAAATCTACACTACTTTTGACAGGCTCTCTACATAAAGCAGGGAGAAGGAGGTGATGGTAGGGTGAATGGAGGGAGGGAAGTCAAAGGGATCTAGTTTGAAATTGTAAATTGATTTGGACATTAAGAGCACATCTTCCTTAGCAATTTATTCTGCACATTACACTTCAATATCCTCTTCTCTTTTACTGATGCAGACTTTGATATTAAAATGATATCAATTACATAAACAGTTTTATTGATGCAGACTTTGATATTAAAATGATATCAGTTACATAAAGAGAATGTAAAGTCCACCCATAATGAAGAAGTACTATGAAACCCTCTTTGTCACCTAAAATACAGCAATATACACAGTAGTTGAAGGTACTTGCCTGGAGTGAGGTGGGTTGGTACCACTCCACACCATCAGCTCTCACATGCACACTTCTCTGTATCTTCTTGCGCATGGACCCACGCTTGCCCTTACAACCACCTTTGGCTCTCAAGCTGCAGGATTTGTAGGAGTCCTATGGAAAAAAAGAAGAAAAAAGAAAAAAGGATGGGCAGGTGCCAGGCATAAGATGGAGCATACTATAGTGTATTTAAGCACACTAAACAGCACACCCATCACCAACACTGATAAGCACATTGTGAAATTCATCATCATATGTAAAGCCAACAAACACCATGAGGCAAAAGATGTGACAACCCAAACTTTACACTAAGACTGCTTGCCTAATAATGGAACCCCTTGCACACAGATACAAGCTACAATCACAGGGTTGTAGCAGTTAAGCAACAAAATAGACAACAAAGTTAACACAAAGAAGACAGAAAAATGGAGTCTTTGTAACAACATTAAACCAACAAAATGCAAAGAGGACAGAAAAATGGAGAGTCTTTGTAACAACACTCAGACACTCTACAGACCCCTCTTAGCACTACCAAGCACTTATCAGTATCACTACATCACAAAACATGTACCTCCAAGACCCACAATGCCTTCACCTCCAGCTCTCAAGACATCCATTCTTATAAAAAACAAGCAGATATACTCATGGACCACTACACAAACATAAGTTACCCTGCATCAAAACACACAGAGGCAGAAAAACAAATCTTTGCATAGGTAGACATTTTTACTCAACGACAACATAACCATCTTCACTTCAGAACAGACATGAAACAGTATCGAGAAAGTAAAGAACTCTACAAGACAAGGTCATGTGGCATCAGCAACTTACACCTGAAACACTGAGGACCACACTGCATCCAGGTCCTCACAAAAATCAGCAACTACAACTCTCATACGCACATTGTAGCATTCCCGTCATTTGAAAACATCGAAGTCATTACAGTCCTGTTCTTAAACCAGACAAGGCCCCAACATATCCATCTTCATATGCACCTGTAGCATTGCTTAGCATGCTATGCAGGATAACAGAACACCTAATTCTTAACCAAGTCACACTTCATGTCTCCTTTACTCCCTCACAACATTGATTTAGAGGACTAAACTCCACAAACATTTTGTTAACTGGCCTCACACAACATGCATCTAATGGCATCAACTCCACAGCCACAGAGCACAACTAAGCACACAAAACAGGCACCACACAAACATTACCAGACATTCTTGAACAACATTCCACCTCCGGACATTCCAATACTTGCAATAAAGAAACATCTACATACTCATTTCATGCACAGGGCAGTACAATATCTCCATCAGTACACTATTACAAGCCCCCCCCCACCCCTCCCCCTTTCCCATCATCCACCCATCAGAGGTATCCTTAAATAGAGCTGAACGAGTTCACCTAGCTAGGCATTGATCAGGGCATCACCCAGCCCTCATCAGTTTCCAACTTGGATTTAGGTAGGGTGGAATTACAGGTTACACAA
The DNA here is from genome assembly GCA_018397915.1 of Birgus latro. Taxonomy (NCBI): domain Eukaryota; kingdom Metazoa; phylum Arthropoda; class Malacostraca; order Decapoda; family Coenobitidae; genus Birgus; species Birgus latro. Next base: position 4,519 of record JAGKTI010034982.1, on the reverse strand, counting down.
GACCCACTTGTTGAATATATCCACACGACATAACACATAACACACGTAATGGAGCACTGTACAGTACGTGCCACACTAAGGTGCAGACACAACATCAGCAGTGTAGGGAACCTGTGGGTTGATCCCATTGGGGCAGTTGCTTACTTGCAGTTGACTGGTTTGCTCGGCTAGATAGACCAGGGTTAAGCAGTTTACTGGTTTGCTCAGCAAGACAGACTGGTGTTAACGAGCAACAACAACATATCTGTCCTGATGATGATCCCTAACCCTTTTTAGTTCAGTTTATGGCCATGTGTAATAATATTGGAGATTTTATTTAACTAGTAGCCCAAGAGACTCATTCCTTTGTCATAACTGAGAGTTACTTAATTTAAGTAATCACAGCTTGGTGTTCAAGCTGTGGGAGTGGATTGGTTCCACCAGGTGAAAACTAACCAAAACTTGCTGTAATGGCATGGCATCTGAAAACAAATCCACAACCTTTTCCCAGTACATCTACTTTAATTCTATCATGCATAAAAGACCTTTGATATAAGCTCTTAACTTGCATTCTTCACCTGCATTATAAAAAGGAAAGCAATAGTAAAAGTTTCATTACCCAACAAGAACTTCTGACTCTGGAAAGGTCTAAAGTTTGCCACTTCAAGGATTTTTCCTTTTAAAGACAGAATTATGAAAATATCATAACTTCAAAGTAAACTGACAAGTACAGGTCATGACAGATAAAATGTTTTAACTAGTGTCAATTAGAGCAGATTTTTTAGTGGAAATTTGTAATGCAGGGGCTGCATTACCTCAATATCAGCCAGTCTGTCCTTAAGCTTCTGATTCCCATCTGTGGCCTGGGACTTGAAAGCATCAAGGATGGGTCGATAGCCAGTACAGCGACACAGGTTGCCATCCAGTGCACGTTCAGCCTCAGCAGATGTCACACTGCCTTTGGACTGCAGCAGTCTGTGTTGGTATTGTGAACAAGGATATTTTATTTAAAAAAAGAAAAAAAAAGTTCTTGTTTTGGCCCCAGGGTCATGTAAACATGAACCCAGTGCTTTGCAGCAAGGCTGAAATCCCTCTTCTGCAGTCCACCATCTTCCATTCAGGGGATAGGTTAGGGAACTGAGGGATATTGTATAACTGGTCAGTGGAGTCACCAAGTTATGTCAGTGCTACCATGTGAATGCATCCCTCTCCAGCACAAAACTTAATCATATCAAAATTATCTCAACATAATTCCCATCTAAAAGACAAAGTGATGAAGGACCCAGAAACAAAGTACAGAGGTGTGAAAACTGACAGCATGCCAAGTGATATGAGTCACACAGTCACTCAAGCATTTGAAATTCTGGCTCCACCTCACAATGATAACCACTTGCATATATCTATTTTATATTTTTCTTTATGGATGTGCTTCATATACATGTGTGAGATAGAGTCATTCCGTTGATTTCTGTATTTCAGTCTCATATTTTGATCCCTAGTCAACTCCTTAGCTTCTTCATCTTCCATACCTTGTTTTCTTATGAACTCATTTACCATATTTATTAACTTTCTTCTTGTTCTGCAACATTTTCCACCTTCAGACATGCACGAACAGTATAATCTACTCATCACCACATCTACACCAGCTCTTTCTCTATTCCCATATCGTATGAGCAAACTGTCTTTTAACTGTATGTACTGTAATAAGAAAGAATATATTCAAATGACTGGCTAAGCTAACTGAATAAAATGTGGGCTTGCTCAGTACACTTACAACTACATTATCATTGCCTTCAGTCCAGCAACCTAAGGTCCAGCTCCAAAGTACAGTACTGTGTACATGATGTACCATATGCATATTACATACAGTAGTATCACTGATCCAAGTCCTACCATCAAAGTATAAAATTTAATTTCAGATATGTATTAAAGTTGTTAGTGCATATTGTTGTTAGTGTGTGTGCGTGCACACACACCTGCTAAGCCACGAGTGATGACGTCATCAGAAGGTTCCTGCGGTATGCAACCGGGGACCTTGGGCAGTTTACGTTGTGAGGCCGGTGAGTGTGGTTTGCCTAGTCTAACACTGGTAGCAGAGCGTAGATCGAAAAATGGCGTCATGTTTGACTAAGTGGCCTCCAAAACTTGAAAATGATTCTGCTTATGAGAGCTAGAAAAGGGACCGACATTTGGTGCGAACTGACAGACTTGCCTAAAGAAAAACAAGCCTTAGCTATTCACCCATCATTGTCTGGAAAAGCGAGGGTGGCATCTTCGGAGGTTGATGCGGATGTTTTGAAGCAGAAGGATGGTGTTCAGACCTTGCTGAAAAAATTAGACGGTTTATTTCTCATGGACAAAGGATGTCGACAGTTTGCAGCATTTTATGAGTTGTACAACTTCAGAAGAGCTGGTGATACGAACATTCGTGAGTTCGTGACAGAATTTGAGCATGTTTATTTCAAATTTACAAAGCAAGACATGGCACTGCCAAATTCTGTGATGGCTTTTATGCTCTTAGCTGCATGCAAACTTTCAGACAGTGAGCAACAACTAGTGATGTCCGCGATTACTGAGGTGACATACGAAAACACGAAATCTGCCCTGAATCGTATTTTTGCTGGTGAAATTGGCGGGCAGAACGATGCATCGGTGTCCGCCCGGGAGGTGAAAGGCGAACCAGTATTTTGGAGTGACGAAACGTTTTATGCTAGAGGTACTCGACGAGGACGGAGAATGTTGCGGGGTGGTGCAGTACGTGATCGATGTCGTGGTGGTGGCCGATGTTCAACCATATCTGCTAGAATTCCCCAACGCTCATCCACCGGCAAGAGGCAGAACCCACTTGGGTCTAGCAGAAAGGTATCGAGGTGTTTCGTATGTGATTCTAGACTTCATTGGGCATGTGACTGTCCGAATGTAGATGAAAACGATGGCAGTCGAGAAGAAAATTCTGAAACAGTGCATCTGTTGTTATTTATGGGCTATGCGGATGATGCCGCTAGTAGAGGTAAGTTACAGAGTCTAGTAGAAGAATCTAAGGGATGTGCTCTTCTAGACATAGGGTGTTCTACAACTGTATGTGGAGTTGAATGGATCAGTTGCTATCTAAGTGAGCTCACTGATTATGAACGTGATGCTGTAAGAGAAGAAGCGTCATCCTCAATGTTTACTTTTGCTGATGGTGTCACAGTTTCTTCCCTCAAACGTGTTACTCCGCCCTGCTACATTGGAAATATGCGTGCAACTATCGTGACTGATGTTATGGACTGCAATATTCCCTTGCTGTTGAGTTGACGTTCCATGAAAAAATAAAAAATGTTGATTAACTTTGGAAGTGACCAGGTCAAAATTTGTGGAACTATCATTGATTTGAAGTCCTCATCTTCAGGCCATTACTTACTTCCTATTCCTTTATGACTAGGTCATGAATTTTGTGAAACAATCATGCAGGCATCTCTTGGGGGTGATGTAGAAAAAAACGCTTTGAAGTTTCACAGCCAATTTGGACACCCAACATCGGCGAAATTAATTAAACTGATCACAGATGCGGGAATTAAAAGTTCAGAACTGCAGCGGGCTATCAAGGCAGTATCTGATGCTTGTACAGTCTGTTGCAAATTTAAGAAAACCAAGCCCTGACACGTAGTCAGTTTGCCCATGACGTCTAAGTTTAACAAAGCCATAGCCATGGATTTGAAAGCCTGGGGAAGGCATTATTTCTTAGTCCTTGTTGATTTGGCGATCAGGTATTGTAATGAGATAGTAATCGCAGATAAGTGTGTGCCCACCATTATCAAAGGAATATTTTGGAGCTGGATTGTTGTGTTTGGCGCACCTAGAAAAATTCTTACAGACACTGGCTGTGAATTCAACAATGTGGAAATGCAAGCACTGGGAGAGGCCTTCAATATCAAGATCATGACAACGTCTGCAGAGAGTCCTTGGAGCAACAGAGTCTATGAGCGTCAAAATGCAGTCACTGGTGACATTGTTAGGAAGATAATGGCTGATAGCCAGTGTAAATTGGATGTGGCTTTGGCATGGGCAGTATCGGCAAGAAATGCTCTCACCAACTATGCAGGCTTTTCCCCTAACCAACTTGTTTTTGGTCAAACTAGGCAAACCACACTCATGGGCCGCCTTCACGACGTCAACTGCCAAGGCTCCCGGTTGCATACCACAGGAACCTTCCGATGACGTCATCACTCGTGGCTTAGCAGATGTGTGCGTGCGCACACACACTAACACTCTCATCCTCTCTTCTTAATTTGACAAAAGATTCCAAGGACGAAGCTGGATGGTCAATTTGCGTCTGATACACACTATGTATCCAATACATAGACTCTTGTGTGAGTACCATCAACACCCGATACACACTATGTATCCAATACATACGCTTTTGTTTAATTACTATCAAGACCCAGTCTGTGGCCACATACCGATATGTGATGTCTCTTAAAGTATTACAAACTTTCTAGCCTCGGCTGACTGCTGCACGCAGCCGCTCAGTCGAGGCACCTTTCTTGGTGAGACAATC
>JAGKTI010034981.1:0-11350 GCA_018397915.1 Birgus latro | reverse complement strand
GGTTGGGAATGGTCACCCTTCTTTGGGACTGGCTGAATGAGAGCAAACTTCCAGCAAGAAGGAAAGGTACAAGTTGACAGACAAAGGCGAAAGAGTTTACCTAGGCAGGGTGTAAGCACAGAAGCACAGTTTTTGAGGACAACAGGAGGGACTCCATCAGGCCCATATGCCTTGTTAATATTGAGGCCAGTGATGGCAGAAAATACATCAGCTGAAGAAATTTTAATGCCAGTCATGAGGAAGTCTGAGGGGGGAAGTGATGGAGGAACAGCACCGGAATTGTCTAAGGTAGAATTGGAGGAGAAAGTCTGAGCAAAGAGATCTGCTTTATCAGTAGAAGAAATAGCTACAGAGCCATCAGAGTAGAAAAGAGGAGGGAAGGATGATGAGGTAAAGTTGTTAGAAAGGTTTTTGACAAGGTGCCAAAAGGAGCGAGAAGAGTTCGAGTTGGAGAGTTGGGAACATTTAGCATGGATGAAATTATTTTTAGCAGAGTGAAGAACAGACTTAGCACGATTCCAGAAATATAAAAAAGATGTGATTCAGGGGTGGGTTGGCTCCGGTACCTTTTAAAGGCCCTCTCCCTGTTGCGGACAGCATTAGAACAAGCGTGATTAAACCAAGGCTTTTTTGCATTAGTCAGAGGATATGAGAAAGGAATGGTGGGCAGCTGAAGGTGGGCAGTTGCCTTTGACACACTAGTTCACCAGTATCAAAAGTGGTATTTTTATTCTTCAAAGCCTATATTTTAATGCAAGCTCCCTAGTGTGCATTCTGGGTCCCACAGGAGGAGGTAGAGAATTGGGTTAGTGGGGAAAGATTCAGCTCGGCTGAGAGAGGCGTTGGGGAAGAGAGGAGTGGGTAAGGTGTGTAAGATGCAGTAGGATGGCAGTTTAAAATGGGTCATTTCTGAATTATTAGTTTAAATTGGCTATGCAGTTATGAACTAACCAGTTTAAAACAACCTCTCTCCTATATTATATAAGTTACATCAGATGCATGTTACAGGCAAAACTGTTATTTTAAATTTGCTTTCCATTAGCCATCACCAAATACAGCAAACCCTCACTTTACAGCGAGGTTGCTTTAGAAAAAATCCATCACGCTAATAATCATATACAGAATTGAACAATTTATAACATGGGCTTAATTGGGATACATTTTTGGCCAAGGGTTGCCCACCCAGCAAAGTGTAAAAATAGGTTTCCAACTGACCTAGAGTGGTTGTTATTTCGCTTGACTACACTTTAGTTGCTGCTTACCGCCAAAAATAAGCTGAGAAACAAGTTTCCAACCCACCTAAACTGGTAGTTATTTCTATTCACTGCATTTCACTTGTTGCTGAACTCCAACACCACACAATTGTTCCATTACTAATGCTAAAATACCCAGTAATGACGAGTTCAGAGGCCATCTTTGAACCAAATTATTGACTAAAGTTGTGTGAGGGTGGTCAAATAAATGAAAATGGCAACTGTATATCTTCTGTTTAGGCTTTGTAGATGAGTTTGGGAGAGCGTGTAAGAAGCGGAATCTAAAGGTGAATGTAAGGAAGAGTAAAGTGATGGTCTTTGAGAGAAGTGAAGTCAGCGAATATACACTGAGATTGGATCGGGAGGATATGGAGAATGTGAGTGCATTTAAGTACTTAGGTAGTGTGATGAGTAAGAATGGAAGTCTGGAGGGTGAAGTGCTTGAAAGGGTGCAGCAGGGAAGGAAGGTTGCTGGTTCGTTGAAAGCAGCGATAAGAAACGGAAGTGAGCATGGAAGTGAAAAAGTTGTTATATGACAGTATTGTGATACCAACTCTAACATATGGAAGTGAAGCTTGGACCCTGTTGGAGGGACAGAAGTCAAGAGTGAGAGCAGTGGAAATGAGTTATTTGAGAGGAGCATGTGGAGTCACATGGAGAGAGAGACTAACAAATGAGGAAGTGAAGGAGCATTGTGGGTGTGGATGTGGACTTGATAGGAAGCATTTGGAGAAACACGTTAAGGTGGTTTGGGCATGTGGAGAGGATGGAGAGTGAGATACTGACAAGGAGAGTGTATGTGAGTGAGGTGGAGGGGGAGAGAGGGAGGGGGAGGCCGAGGATGAGATTGAGGGATGGGAGTGGAGAGGTACATGAGAGAGGGGGGTGTGAGCTGGGAGCAGGGCAGTGAAATGGCAGGGTACGGAGCGACATGGAGGCCATTTATTTGTGGCCACCCCGTGCGGGATTGAGGCGTCTGGCAATAGATAGATAGATGTGATTAAAATTATCATATAAACAAAAATTCTGTGGTATGCTGGAGAAAGGTCCTAGTTTTTTCATTATTGTATAAACAGCTCATTGCATACTGGTTCATGAGATGTCAAATGTGTGCCTCAGGGTTGTGTCGCTCACTGTCTTGATTTCGGGTCCATCTTTTTTGTGTCACCACAATCCACTGTGTTGGCATGTTGTGCTGTGCTACTGCAGTAATTCAGTTCTGTTTTTTCTCATGTATGTAGGCTGGGCGTTTGGCCCATCGAGGCGTCTCCCATGACTGGTCTCGATTCCCAGGATGCCCAGATGGAATTCATCCCAGGCACCAGGGTAGACATTACTCCTGGCAAGAGGGTGAGGACACGTTGCACCATAAGTGATGAGGATGATGCCCCTGAGAAGTGGATTCAGTCCTTTTCCCAGTGATGCTCAGAGGCTTTGTGTTACATGCAGGTACACTTTGGTTTTTTCGAACCCCTGTAGGTTGTTGGATGCCATCAACAGGTCTCCACTGGGAAAGTACAGTCATACCTTGCTATGCATTGAGGCTATATCAAGTGAAAACCCATCACACATTTATCATATAGCAAGGTCAGTGTAACATGGGTTCACTGGGGATAGAGAGGGGTCCCAAGTCCACATAATATAAAAGAAAAATTTTTCATCATTCGTCATCCAATCCTATGTTGCCCCATGAGGAGCGTAAGAGCCCGGGGCTAGGCAAGTTAGTCCTGACATTTAAGATGAGAATGCAGCCTCACTCATCCCTGAGTGACATTGTGTGGGCAATAAACCCCAACCACCTCTTGGATATAAACCTACACCGACTCAGTCTGATTGGAGAGCTGTAATTATTCACTAAACCACCAGGTGTCAAAATATGGTTATATGGTTACCAAGGTCTAGTGAGATAAGGTCTGATCATTTCTGGCTAAAAATGGGACCACTCCACGCATGACGTCACGCGGCACCTGAACCCGACACTCCAGTAGGGTTAAGGCGATCAGTTGGACTTAGACTCTGCTTGGGTGAAGATCCTCGGCTCCTCCTGACCTTTCATTCCAATCTAGGCTAATGGTGTGCTGTGCAGTTTACAGTGCACTTCCTCGCAAGTAAAAATAAGGAAAATGGAGATATACATTTACAGTAGGCGCGGAAAGTATTGACGTTTTTTTGCCGGTCATTCTTTTTCGCGTTAAGCGAAGTAGGGTCAATACTACCCTCCCCTGTGATGCGAAATGAGCTGACGCTTTTTCAACGGGAGCTGGCAACCCTGCTTGATAGGTTTGGCACCACAGGAGCAGGCTCAGTAATGTTTGGGCAGCCACAGGAGGAGGATTGTCTCTGTGTGTGATGCACCACTAGGGCATGTTTTGACTCAAATAACACAATTATTTGGTTACCTACCACATTCTCATCATGCCTAAAGTAACCACAAGCAAGGACAAACGTGTGGAAGTGATTACTTTATACAAAGATGGCCACAAACTCCCATTTATTGCAAATCAGATGGTGTTAGACTGAGGACAGTGCAGAGACTGGTGAAGCAGTTCAAGGACAGTGGGGAGGCCATTCCTCCCACTCCACTTCCCAAGCCTGGGAGACCTCGTAAGACAACCTTCAGGACCCGTCAGCTGATCTCAAGGCAAGTTAGCAAGGATCCAAGGCTAACAGCACGGGATTTAAAAGAAAAGAACCCACTGTTGCTGGCAGATGTGTCTGTCAGAAGTGTGCAGCAGCTGTTGCATGACGATCTGGGCTACAGGAGTTTTTGTGCTCGTAAAAAACCACTGCTAACTGCACATCAGAAGAGAGTAAATTTTTGTAAGAAATATCTTGCCTGGAGTGAGGAGCAATGGAAAACTGTGCTTTGGAGTGATGAGTCAACATTTACTGTCACTGGTACCCCTTCATCACGAGTGTACCGCAAACCAGGCAGTGACCCCCTGGATCCTAAGTACACTTCCAAGTTTGTTAAATACCCAGCCTCACTCAAGGCTTGGGGCTGCTTTACATATTATGGTGTTGGTAGGTTGGTAATTCTACCTGCAAATGAAAAAGTGAACCAGAACAATTATTTGGAGCTCATATGTGATGTTTTAAGTGACTCTTTTGATAAAATCAAGGCAAGAGTATTTATGGAAGATTCTGCCCCTGCACATGTTGCAAGAGTATTTATGCAAGATTCTGCCCCTGCACATGTTGCAAAGTCAGTGAAACAGTGGCTAACAGACTGTGAGGCTCCCTTTATTCGAGATTGGCCCAGAAACAGCCCAGATATCAGTCCCATTGAGAATTTATGGGCGCACATGAAGCGGCAGCTGCGTAGTATGGACACATCATCTTTGCCTAAACTTGAGGCTGCAGCTATGGAGCAGTTTTAGTCTGTCTGTTCTGCAAAACTACGCCATCAGTCTCCCCACACGCCTTAAGAACATAATAAAGGTGAAGGGGAATGCCAGTAAATACTGAATTCAATGGTGAGTGTTAATTTATTTGTTTCTCCTTGCTAACCTCAAGAATGTTTTCTTCTTTTAAGATGGCATCAACACTTTCCGCGCCTACTGTATATCATTTTCCAAATGATGAGAAATTGAAAAAAAGGTGGATTTTCTTTGTGGTAGAGATAATATTAAGTCAGCAATTCAACTTACCAAGGCTGAAAGGTAACCTTGCAGCCGACTGGTTGTCAGAGTGCAGCCATTGTTAGCAGTAAGGGTTACAATAACTGGCTGAAGAAATGGTTGCCAAAACAAAATATATATAGTTATTTGTGTGGATCAATTAAAAAATGGAGCCTTACAAAGTTTGTAAGATGGTCTAGACATATTTGAAATTTTGAATTCTTGGGTCAGATCAAAACACAACCAAACAACATTGTAAGAGTACCTTGATTTTCTTCCCTCTCATGTTCAGGGAAAACATGGTAAATGATGCCAATATGGTGATACTTTGTGAAATATAACCTAGAAATATAATCTTTATCATCCTTGGAAAGGCGTGGTGTGTGCTATGTGGTATATCTGATGTTGTGTGGTGGTGTGTGGTGTGGTATATCTGATGCGGTGTGGTGGTGTGTGCAGTGTAGTATATCTGATGTGGTGTGGTGGTGTGTGGTGTGGTATATCTGATTTGGTGTGGTGGTGTGTGTGTAGTGTGGTATATCTGATGTGGTATGGTGGTGGTGTTACTAGTCAGTCTTGCAGGAGCTGCTTGGCATGGAGCAATCAGCCTAGTGTTGTTATAATTTTTTCTTGTTTTAAGTAGTTTTAAAATGTTCACTCTGTTTTTGTAGTTCCCTCCATTCCCTCCCTTATTTGCCTGAAATGTGTGTGTGAAAACGACTGATATGGAAGTAGAAGGAACTGTAGGGAAGTGACACTGTAGTAATTATGATGATGATGGTGGTGGTTCTGGCGGTGGTGATTTTAACGGTAAGACAGGTATACTGTAGAAGCTGAGGGAATTATGGTAGTGATACATTGGTGATGATGGCGATGGTAATTATTATAATGGTGATAATGATGGTGATAGTGGTAGCTGTAATCATGATAAATGACGATGATGGTACTTTGTGTTTCTAGTGTCCAATGCAACCTTATTTGTCAGAATATGTGTGTGTGATGAAAAAATTTGTAGAAATTGGAGGAGCTATGGTAGTGACAGTGATGATGACGATGATAAGTGGTATGTTAATAGTGATGACGAAGATGATGAAAAGCATTAACACTAAGAAATAAACAGCAATAATATTTCATCACCACCATAATAGAAACGATAAGATTGGTACGAATGATAAATTCAAATCTTCAAAGTTCATACACTCTCATTATGAAGTTTAAAGTACTGAAGCTTTAAATTAGGAAGCATTCAGTAACAATAGTAAGATTAACACCAATATAATTATATTACAACGCTGACGAGGGCGACTACGTAAGTTAGCAAATTGTCGTAATTTGTCACAGTTACCCATCCACTTTACTTGTTTTCTCAGGACCCCCGAGAAATGTACCATGTGACGTCACGAAGGTGCATGGGGAGGCAAAATGATGAGACCTGTTCTCTCACTAGACCTTGTTGTTTACCACCCAGCATAGTAAATTGTTTCCTGGTGTACAGGAAACCATTTGGCTTGTCACTCAGTGTAGAGTCACCCACAGGCAGAAGGAAGAGGAAAGAATGAAGGAAAAAAAGACAGAAGAGTTTCAGTATTTAAAAAACAAACAAAATGCACACTGCATTATTTGATTCATACTTGCACTGCACTATGTGTTACATACTTGAACTGTTATTTGGCAGTAGCAGTGGTGTTTCAGTGGCCTTTCACACACAAAATGGAATGAAAGGCAGACAATCACAGAATATTAACACTGAGCACATATCTGAGCTCAAACAACTGACTAAGAGGCAGTGTGTGTGCCTGGGAGACGCATTTTCCAAGTTGCGAGTTTCAGTATTTCACACATAAAGTTATCACTTTAATTAATATTGAACAAAGCATTATTTATTATGCAATTGCACTGTTATTTGGTGATAACAGTGGTGTTTCAGTGGCCTTTCAGGCACAGAATGAAACAAAAGGGAGACTCAGTGAATATAAACACAGGGCGACCATCTTGGATGGAACAGCTGACTGGGAGGCACCGTGTATGCATGGGAGAAACAATTTCCAGTTCATAGGTTTCAGTATTTCAGACATAAAACAGTTAGCACTTCTCTTAATATTGCACACTGTGTAATTTGTTACGCACTTGCTCTCATTTTTTTGGCAGTGACAGTGGTGTTTCAGTGGCCTTTCAGGCACAAAGTGGAACAAAAGGGAGACTGTCACAGCAGTTGTGAACATTGGACAGCCATCTTGGCTCAAACAGCCAACCGGGAGACATTGCTGTAAAGAATCCATGATCATTTTGCCATCGTAATATCAAAACTGGGTATAACTTTCAGATCATCATTCTAGCAATTCATCACATAGCAAACAAATGTATAGTGAGGCTTTACTGTACTGTATTGAGGGTTCACTTAGGATTTTGTAAAAGGGATCAGATTAGGTTTTGTGTGTTTGCTGGTGATGTGGCCAAAATGGCTGTGCCACCAGAGTCCCTCACCCAGCCGAGATACTGGCCTGTCAGGTGCCGATTGGCTTGCTCACCCTTTAGTACTGAATTTTCTTATGGTAAAATTGGGCTTGTTGCTCCTGATATCCCAGAGGGAACACTTTTACGTTACCTACATTGTCTTGGGAACTGTTCTTCCCAGCTGGTAAAAGTCACTTGCCTCCCAGTCTGCCCTCATGGAGGTGGGGCTGTGATGGCAGCTTGTGTGCTGTGGCTCAAATTCAGGGGCCCCTTGCTGGAATAGGTTATCTTTGGCCATTCCTGCTACTTGTAGGGACCTATGTGTTTCCCATCTTCAGGTGTTTTACAGTGATCTCATGGTTATCGCACACTTGATTGTAGCAGCTTTTGTTATCACTGCAGCATGAAAATCTGCACTCTTACCTTTATCATGCATAAAAAAACATCGTTATAGTGCACCTGAACTGGTTTCTGCCAACAATGATGGTGCAGTATCTGTGGTTTTTGATGACTGAGGGATTCAAAGATGAAGCCCTACTCAAGGAGTTAATCCCAGGTGGTGGAGACCACTGTATCCCCACCCGCTAGTCACAGAACCCTGTGCACCAGACTCATCTCAGGTCCCTCTGTGGTGTGTGTTTCTCCCTTGTTGGACCCTTTTCATCACATCTATTAATCTAACCACACCTGTGTGTGTTTCTAATACTTACCATAACAGTATGTATGTATTTAGTAGGTCTAAATAATTGTAAAAGGGACAATTTTGGGTTTATCAGTGGGGTGCTTGCAACCAGTTAGGATAAATCTCATAGGTTCTGTGCATTCGTTATTACGTATTTAGTAGGTATAAATAATTGTAAAAGGGACAATTTTGGGTTTATCAGTTGGGTGCGTGCAACCAGTTAGGATAAATCTCATAGGTTCTGTGCATTTGTTATTACGCAGTTTCGTTATCACACACCAGGCTTGGTTCCAATTAAGTGTGATATCCAGGGGATCACTGTACATGGCACGATCTCCTGTGAAACAAAAGTTAGGTACAGGAAGTACCATCTTTGCAAGGACAGTCAGGTGATTTGTTCCAGTGATCTCCACTGCTTTTTCTGCGGTGGTGCACACCCACTTGGCTTCTGCACTTGCCCAGTTTATCAACAGGCACTTGCCATTCGCATTGCTGCTAAAACTGACCTTTCATCCCTGCCTGATGCCATAACCCATCTGCGTGCCCTCAACCCAATGGCTGGGTGCAACTTTCCTAGCTCTACTCCCGTAGCACCACCTGCTATTCCCACCCTGACATTCTGACTTGTCCAGGACAGCCTAACCTATATGACTGTGGTCAGGAACCATTTTTCATTGTTGGAAGACCTTACTGACATTTTTGGTAGTGAGTCTGCAGTTGGATCCAGTGAGGTTGGCAGTATGAGTGCCCTGTCCCCCCATCCACCCTCCCTGTTGGCAGTGCTGCTCCATACTGCTCCTTCTCCCATGCCCAGACACTACCATCCTCATCCTGCTAGGATCTGTCCTTCCCCGTGTTATATGTGATCCCTCTGATCCTTCCATCCAGCCCAAAAACTTACCTGGAGCTTTGCCAGTGCTCGTTCTCCCATGCTCAGACACTACCATCCTCATCCTGTTAGGATCTGTCCTCCCCCATGTTATGTGTGATCCCTCTGATCCTTCCATCCAGCCCAGAATCTTACCTGGAGCTTTGCCAATTAACTCTGGATCATCCTTGGTTCAACTTCCTGCACCACCACTCCATTCAAGGCACATACCATCCCCCCATCTCTCCTATGACAGGCTCTGTCCCTAGTGATCCTGCTGGTCCTCCATATCAGCCTGTATCGATGGTGGCATCCCCTCCATCCCTCCAGTGTCAACCTCTTGCCCTGGCTTCTCTTAGCAGTGATGGCTTCTCTACCTCTCTGCATATTCCTCCTCTGGATTGCCAGATCCTTTTCTTGGAGTACTTTTGATTTCAAGCTTATGATAGACCTCACCCCACACTTCAGGCCACGGCAACACGTCGTCTGACTTCTTGTGTAACTATAAGCAGCTCTCCTGCATCTAATGTATAGACTTGATTAGTGTGCATCAGGAGGGCACTGGGCCATTGTTTTGGCCATGGTCCTCAGGCCCTTAAGTAGAAGCATACTGGTTCATTGTACAGTATAATGAGGGTCTGCTGTATTAGCACACATGGTGAGCTTGTTTGCCTTGTCGCAGATACTTTTCTTCCTTGTGTCACTCTACTTTCAACTTCTTTTGCACATTTTCCTCTCTTTTCTATCACTGGGTACAGAGATAGAAAAGAGAGGAAAATGTGCAAAAGAAATTAACACAAGGAAGAAAAGTACCTGGTGCAATGAAAGCCTTCATAAGAAACAGAGGCTTAAGTGTTGCAGCTGCACGAGGCTTACATGAAGGAGTGTTAGTGCCAACTTTAACATATGGATGTGAGACTATGGTGTGGCATGAAATTGAAAAGTCAAGAGTAAGGGCAGTGGAGATGGGACTGCTGAGAAATGTTTGTGGAGTACAGAGGGTGGATAGGATACGAAATAATGTGATTCGCGAAAGATGTGGAGTGAGGAATTCAGTGGACACCAGAATTGAAGAGAGTGTACTGTGATGGTATGTATGGTCATGCAGAGAGAATGGTTAACAATCGAGTGATGAAAAGGGTATATCTGAGCAAATTTGAAGGAGGGAGGAGGCGAGGTAGGCCAAGGAGAAGGTGGAGAGATATGGTGGATGAGTGTGTGAGGAAGAGAGGTTTGGAAGTCGGTAAGGCTAGGGAACTGATGAGATCGAGCTGGCTGGATGAGCGTTGTGAGAAGTTCATGATCGGGGATTTTGGCACCCCTTTTTAATGTGGCAGCGTCCGGATTGACTCTATCAGATACGTTTGTGTGAAGCTGCAGAATGTGGTGAATGTTTTTGGCGTATCTGATAGAGCCAGGATTCTGGGGGCTTGACTGATGAGTGAATGGAAGTGTGGCCCATTGGATTGGGCAAATTTGGGCTTGTCTGGACGTTGCTACTCCTCACCCTGCCCTAGGGTGGGAAAGGAGGTCTGGATGATGATTTTTTTTTTTTTTAAAGAAAGGACAGAAGTCAAGAGTGAGGGCAGTGGAATGAGTTATTTGAGAGGAGCATGTGGAGTCACATGGAGAAGGAGACTGAAAAATAAGGAAGTGAAGGAGCATTGTGGTGTGAATGTGGATGTGATAGGAAGTGTTAGGAGAAACACATTAAGGTGGTTTGGCCTTGTGGAGAGGATGGAGAGTGAGAGACTGATGAGGAGAGTGTATGTGAGTGAGGTGGAGGGGGGAAGAAGGAGGGGGAGGCCAAGGATGAGATGGAGGGATGGAGTGGAGAGGTATAATAGAGGGTGGTGTGAGCTGGGGGCAGGGCAGTGAAATGGCGGGGGACAGAGTGACATGGAGGCAATTTGTTTGTGGCCTCCCCTTATGGAATTAAGGCATCTGGGAATAGATAGATAGAAGTGTGATTTTTTTGCCTACTGTCACCATGTACATCAACCATCATCATCACACACAGCTGCATGTACGGCCTCCTGATATCCATCCTTCTGAATCCTATCTCCCCCGTGAGGACAGGGTCCACCTGGGCAGGCTGAGATGTGGGCATCATCCAGCCTTCTTGAGTTATCAGAAGAGGCTGGATGACTCCGTTGCTGACGCCTGTCCAGGATGTAACACAGCACCTCTTACTATTAAGCACATCATGGAAGACTGCATTGCACACAATCATCTACGCCAACAACACAACATACACTCCTTGAGAGCTCTGTGGGAAAGCCCGGTCTCTGCCATGGGCTTCCTTAGGGACTCGTGGCTGTTTGGCCAGACTGCCTAGGGAACAACTACTACTACTACTACCATCATCATCAAGAGAGAAGGCCAGCTAGTGAACTACTAAGTGCTATAAAGGCTCTGTGAAGTTCAACGAGAGAGAGAGAGAGAGAGAGAGAGAGAGAGAGAGAGAGAGAGA